>CAMZMU010000093.1:20839501-20943065 GCA_947311845.1 Poa pratensis
CTTCTAGCTACAATGTGTTCTACATTTCAGCTATTCTGCCTCTGTTGCATAGTTTGGCATTGTTTTTTATAAGTACAATTTTCTGCAATTGTAGTTCCAGACTCACTAAGTCACTAGGTGAAGCAAACCTCAGATGCTTCCTACCCAACAAAATATATGCTTGGTGATTAGCAGTTTTGGGAGTACAAGTTGTATCTTGTATGCTTTGAACGCAGCTGTTCCTGTCATTATGTGTCTTACTCTTTGTTGCTTTCTTACTCTCTTAATCGATGTCGATATACCTCGAGGGGTTTTGGCTCTTGAAGACTCAGCCTTCTTGTTTTCTTGTGCTGTCATTGTGTTTCTCCTACATTTTGGTAGCTGGTAACTTCGTACCTCCCTTTGTTTCGCTTGGCATTTCGGTAGATTGCTACTACCTCTGTATCAAAATCTAACATGTTTTAGCATTTTTCTGATATGGATGTATCTAGATGCGTATTAGTGTATAGATACGCTCATTTCAGCTCGTATCTAGTCCGTATTGAAATGTCTAAAATATCTTATATTTTGATACGGAGGGAGTAGATGCTAAGGTAAGGCTTGTTTAAAAGGCTGAAACCCCTTTTATTTCTTGTTGCTATTTTTGGAAGTGGCTGTCTTCCTGGTGCACATTCACCACATGATAATCTAGTAAACTCCTGTGCTTGCTAGCAGTAGTTTCTTTCATTTTTTGTTGTTGTTTTCCACTGCTTTTATCGTAGTTTTTTTTTGTCAGAGTGCATGTTTGAAACAATTTGGACTGCTTTTCTCGTTGTCTTTTCCGGCTTAACGCTAGAAGTCGGTGCGTGTGACAATGGGTTTGGGTTTGTTGAATCAACAAGCCACTCCTTTAGTTAAAGTATCAGGTTGTTGATACGTATAATTAAAATACCAAATACGCTCGGAAAGAAAAATGGGTTGTTTTGATGAACATAAATAAAACTAGCTCTTCGGATAGAACTAGAAGAAGGAGATGGCACGCTTTGCTGCGGCCGGAGATACTATAGTGGTAATCAATACATTACATGTTGGTCTGAGTAAAGCTTAGTTGCTCATACACGATCAGGTACAAATTCACAACCTTTTTAGGCAAATATTGTAGGTATTGGTCTAGTATCTCTAGTATAAACCTTGTAATGCAAAAGTAACAACCTTGAATTTGTTAATCTCCGAACGAGGCAAGCCCCATGCCTGGTGCATGGAGGCGGAGGAGCCGTGCGAGGCGGGGGTTGGTCGAGGTGCAGTCGGAGGCAGAGCTTGCATGCATCGCTCGTGCGCGTGCTTGTAGGGAAGGAGGAGGCATGGTGAGGAGGAGAAGAGGAGGGCCGCTCCGGTGGCTCGCTGGCCGGAGCTACGGACAGCCGGGAAGCGATGGTGGTTGCGCTAGGGAGGAGAGCGACGACAACCTCAAGTTCGAATCCCTGTGGTGGATTCGTGGCCGAATCGGTAAGATTTTTGGCAGATGCCTGGTTCGAGGACAAATCGATGGGAGAGGAGGCGGCGCGTTCACCGGAGAAGAGGGCGGGAGGGCAAGGAAACTTCCAGTTGGCAGTTGGCGTGCCCACGTTGCCCTTTTTCTATATAGCAGCAACCACGAGTGTTGTATTTTGCAGCACTTGTTGTTGTTTCTTTGGACTGCACAAAATAAATCTGGACAAAATTTACATCGACCGGAGTAAATATTTTGGTCTCAAATGTCCTAAGAGGTAGTTAGACCCTAAAATATGGCAGCTATTGAAGATGCTCTAGGAGAGGGACGGCCCGTGGATTCGTGTACGGTAGTTAGAAAAATCATCGCTAAGTTTTGTGGATTCATGTACGGTAGTTAAAAAAAAAATCATCGCTAAGTCTTGTGTCCAGCTTAATGGACGGATAATATTATTTTGACCTCAGTTTGGTGGACACGAATGTGTAGAGTAGGAACCAATTAGAGATTGCCATGTGGTTAAATCAGGAAGCTATAATCCTAGAAGCTTAGAGATTGGAGGGATGAATTAATGAAATTACCTCGATACTTTCACATATTATGGGGAACGTAGGAGACTTTGCTATTTTCCTTTGGGGTCTTGATCACCACTATCTCTTTGTCCTCGTAGGATTAATCCACTTTTTAAAAAACCTCAAAACTTTGAATTGAAGGATTTGATTACTAAATATTTGATGGGAATGGACTACTAAATGTTTGATTGGAATTGATCTACAATAATTTTAAAGAAAATCTAAGGCTAGTTTGAAGCACAAAATTTGTTTTTTAGAAATCCACAAGCAAATTTTTTTTAACAAAACTTTGGACACACATAAATATGGAGATGAACACCCATATATATTTAATATGTTAAAATACACTTTTCGACAGCGACAACATGTGGAGTAGAGATTTCTTGCTTCCGGGCTCCAGTGATCCCTCAGGTAAAAAAAATATCATATTTCTAAGTTTCAAAAAAATCTGGAAAAATCCTACATGTTGTCAATGATATATCCATAAACGTGCAAAATCTCGGTTTGAAATATTTTAAATTATGTTCTACATAAATATGACAAATGTGTGAATCTAAATGTACATACTTTCAAATCTCCAAAATAATACAAGATTTGTTATTTTGTGTAGCTCAGATATAAAGTATTTCAAATCAAACTTTTACACGTTTGTGGGATACATTATTACAACATGCATAATTTTTTTCAGTTTTGTTTAAAACTTAAAAATATTATTTTGAACTTTTTTAACCAAAGGAAGCACTGTAACTCGGGAGAAAAAAAAACAAAAGTGTTTTGGATCGGTACCGCAGGTCGGGCCGAAAATTTGAACTCCAGACTGGCCAAAAAACGTCGGGCCGCCAGACCGTACCTCCACAACTATCTATCCGACGTGTTGTCTTGTCAACAGCCGTATCGGTTTCGTCCTTGTGAGTCCGCGTCAAGGCCGCCGCCGCCGCTCTTCAATTCGCAATTCACAAAAAACCCATACGCCCCGAAAACTCACGCTTTTCTCCGCCGGCGAAATCCGAGGCAGCGGCGTCCGGCGATGGGGGAATACGCGGTGGCCAAGACGTCGGTGTGGTGGGACATCGAGAATTGCGGCGTTCCCCGCAGCTGCGACCCTCAGCTCATCGTCCAGAACATGAGCTCCGCCCTCGCCACCGCCGGCTACAGGGGCGCCATCTGCGTCTCCGCGTACGGAGACACCCACCAGATCGCCCACAACGTCCAGCACGCCCTCTCCAGCACCGGCGTCTCCCTCCACCACGTCCCCGCGGTACGGAACCACGCCCAGCAGCTCTGATCTTGTCCTAATCTCATCACTTGGTCAACGGTCTACCTCTCGCCAGTGCAACCTGGATTGCGCCGTTTCGGTTGCCTCTGGGGTTGCTGCGCTATTTGGTTCAGATATATGCTTATGTAGTTATGTGGGGGTTTGATTGATGGATCTGGCGTAATTTTGGACGATAATAGTGAAATCTTAGGTTCTAGGAGTTCCCTGATTTAGGGATGTGCTTCGGCTAATGGATTTCAGGCTTGCGGATTCATTTTTTTTATAGCGAACAGGTTAGCTTAATCGATTGCCAAATGATTTTCTTACATTCACGAATGAGCAGTTCCAACACGCCAATTGGACCTGCCTCACGTAGCACATCACAACTCGGCTCAATGTGCGACCCCTGGTTGCTCACCCTTGGGAGTGACACACCTTAACCTCCAGAAGAAGAAACATTAACGCCTTCTCCTCCTTTATAAGAAACCAGCTCAATGACGATCGAGGACCCAAGCCCATGACCCGCACTGGCTTGATGATTCTTACTATTGGTTTTCTTTGTATATTCTTTAGGGTTTATACAGACATCCAAATAGTGAGCTTTGATCGCAAGCATGTGTGACATATGCTCTTATGAATAACTGATCTTCATTTCATTATAACAACGAACAAGTAGCTAGTTAGCTTTTGTGATTGGTTATCATTTCCCTTCGTAATAGTTCGTGTATAAGACCTCTTCCGGTTCGAAGAATGACCCAAGTTATCGTATAGGCCTGTATCTCAAATATTATTCTTGGAGCCGGCAAAAGCTCTGCTCTGATTGTATTGCATTTCGAATTACATGTCTAGCATGCTATAAGCACAGCTTCTCATTTTTTATTGTTTCCTAGCAAATGCAGGGATTAAAGATGCAAGTGATAAGAGGATCTTGGTTGACATGCTGTTCTGGGCTATTGACAATCCTCCACCAGCAAATTATCTGCTTATCTGGTGATCGGGACTTCTCTAACACCATTCATAAACTTAAAATGAGGCGATACAATATTTTATTGGCACAACCTCCAAATGTGTCTCAAACCCTTACTGCTGCAGCAAAGAGTGTTTGGCTCTGGAAAAGCCTGTTGGCTGGAGAACCACCATTAGCACAGTCACCATACATAAGCAGCACATCAAGTGGCAATAAGTATGATTTGGATAAGTCAAAGAACATAGTTTCAAATTCTTCAGCCGTGACTCAGGATACCAACCCTGAAGTGCAGAATATTTTGTGCGATCCTCAAAGTGATGCTAACAGCAAGGCAGATAAGAAATATGAAGTTAAGCAACCTCGAGAAATGCAGACAGAGAATGTGTCCAAAGCAACAAGAAGAATGCTGAAGAAGAGGAGTAACCCTGAGGGAAGCGAGTTTACTAAGCAAACTGATTTCAAGAAATCCAAGGGAGGTTTTCATAGCACAGAACAGTCCAAGTTGAAGAAACCAACTCACAAACGAAGCCAAGGGCAGAGCATGATCTGCTTGAAGTGTGGTGTTGTTGGACACCGTGGTATTAAGTGCACCTATATCGGTGCCTGCCGCCGTTGTGGCCAAGACCACATGGAGAGAGTGTGCAGAGAAACCCTGATAGCATCATCAAGTGGAAGAAAGTGCATGAATACGCCTTAGGCACGTCGGTTCCATCTTTCAAACAAAACCTAGGGCAGGCGGTGATCTGCTTGAAGTGTGGTGTTGTTGGACACCGTGGTTCTAAGTGCACCTATATCGGTGCCTGCCGCCATTGTGGACCAAGGCCACATGGAGAGAGTGTGCAAAGAGAACCCTGATAGCATCATCAACTGGGAGCAAGCATACTCCTTAGCTACGTCCTCGCAAGGGTTGGTCCACGTGACCGCTCCTGCTCAGTTGCGCCCAACTTGGACACCACCCCCGGGGTCCTTGCGGCAGGCCACTCCTGTTGTTCCCACTCCATCTCCAGCTCCTGCAGCTCCTGCACCGCCACATATGGGTGTAGCAGCTTCTTCTGCCCCAGCTCAGTCTGGAGTCTATGCCTCGCCGACTGCTGCATCGTTGGGTAAACCAGACGTAGTGATGCAGCAGACATCTTCATCCCCTTCTCCTCTTACGGCGCTTCTTGCATACCAACAACTCCTGGGACAGTATCATCAAGGACGTACTTCTCAGCTGCTTCAGCTTGGACACTGCCCCCTGGGTGCTTCTGGCGAGGGACACCGCCCCCAGGGTACTTCTGGCGGGGGGCCCTGTTGTGCCGTCGCCACATCTGGCTCCCCTCGCGGCTCCCGTGCTGCCACAGCCGGGTGTTGCAGCTTCTCCTAGACCAGCTCACTCCGGAGTTCCCCCATGCCCTTCCCCTTCGGCAGGCCATGGTGACAAGTATACTCCCAGCTGATTCTTTGTATGCCCTTTCCTTCAGCCGGCTGAGAGGAGAAAGAAAGTAAGGAGGGCTATAAGGAAGAAGAGGTGGAGGAGGTTTACGCTAGCTGTCCAGTAAGTATTTGTTTGCCTAACTCCAAGTTTTGGTTTGAAAATGGATTTCTGCGAGCATGTTTGAATTGTTCAATTGTCACTTTGAGCACTAAAATAACCCATCATGATAGAATCAGATTTATATTTTGGATCCAACATGGAAGTTGTAGGGTATATTCGTAGATGCTTAAAGCCCCACCATTTTCTATGTTTCAACTTGCAAAATTTCTATCGCTTACCGAAGTTGGCTAATCATTATGATTGATGAACAAAATCGCTTGAGCCATACCACAGGCTTCCAAACCACGTTCTTCATGATAAATCCCAAATAGAGCTGTATGGTAAGTTGGTCACCCACACCATACATGTTTTCTAGGATTTTAATGCTTTTAGTTGAACTTCACCTTGGAGAGGCTGAGGTGGATTTTCGCAATATGGGGTTGGACAAGAGTGTTAGAGGCAAAATATCATTTTCTATTGATTGTAATGCCTTGGAATGACACCTTGCACTCTGTGGGGGAGGCAAGCACATGCATATAGTGCACACCACCATTGACACCGTTTGATATTTGCTAATGTTTTGATCCTTGTTATTCATCATATATGTTGCTCATGATTCTTGCGAAGATCTTTTCTGTCGTCATATATGGTTGTCATAGGATATGGCTAATAAATCATGCTTATTATGTTGAACATTGTTACCCATGTTTATGGAATATGGGTTATAATTCACACTTATGGCTATGATGAGATAAAATGTGTTTGTTGCATATGCATTCCAAGGTTGCAGATCTTGGTTAACAACCTCCACGGGCTGGAGGTTACTCCCCCAATTTGGAGACCCCACACGCGATGGGGTGGATGTGGGTGGGGTGGACACCAAAACTTGTCATTATAGTTATGCTTGGCATAAGCTTTGATATTTCTGCCTTTTTTATTTATTTGAGTTGCTAAGACGTATGTTTTTGTTGAAGTGTATATGTGGATTGCCTAGCCCTTTCCTGCAGTTTGGACTTTTATTTGTGTTGGCTAGTGCATGAAACATGACATGTTATCAGAGCAGTAGGACTCGAATCCTGGCTTTCGCAATTTATCCAAAAATTGCTGCTGCCCCCCTCTGTGTCCACGTATAGGCCTACCTCTGAGATTTTATGCACGTGTTGGCCTCCCCGAGTGACAGTGAGAGGGGGTGTTGAAGTGTATATGTAGATTGCCTAGCCCTTTCCATCAGTTCGTACTTTTGGTTGCGCTGGCTAGTGCATGAAACATGACAGTTTTGGCATGCATGCATTTGAGCATTGACTGTTGTCGAAATTTGGAAAACATTGAACTGCTGTAGTTTAATTGTAAATGAACTAATGTTATGAGATTAATCTTGTCCTTTCATATCGGCGTCTTTTCGTTTGGTTGTATTTTCGTGATCTTTGAACACATGTGCTTGCCATTGTTTCCATCAATGGCTAGTTGATTATTTAAGTAAGCAATTTACTGGTGTGAATAACACATGATCTGGATGTGCCCATGCAAACACTCAGAAGACCACTCACATGATCATTTGCTAGAGCACTTTTGGTGATGTAGTAAAAAGTCTTATTACCATGCTATATTTAGTAGATAGGCCCAAGGTTTCGGAGTTGACGAGTCAATCTGGGGTAGCGACTCATAGACTACCCCTGACTAGTCATGACTCATGTTGACTAGTCTACATAAGTATACAGTAATAGGTACCGTAAAATAGTAAAATACCATATTATATAACGATTAGTAGTCTAATACTAGCAATCAGATTTGCAATAGAAGGCTGGGGACAAGGGGAGTGAGGAGCAGAGCAGCGGCAGCCGGTAAAGGTGAGCTGGGGGTGGGGGGGTGGGTGTGGGGGGGGGGGGGGGGTGAGGAGCCTGGGAGCAGCAGCAGACGGTGGAGGAGCAGACCAGCAGCAGCCGGCGGAGGAGGATCAGACCAGCAGCATCCGGCAGAGGAGGATCAGACCAGCAGTTGCGGCAGCCGGCAGAGGAGCAGAACAGCAGCAGGCGAGGAGCAGAACAGCAGCTGCGGCAGCCGGCGAGGAGCAGAACAGCAGGTGGAGGAGAAGATTAGAGCCAGCAGGAACAGGCGGTGGTGCCATGGGCTTGCACCGGCGACGCCGGCCAAGGAAAGGACTGGGTGGCCTTCACGGGGAAAATCTGGGCAGTTCGATCTAGATTTCTAGATGGGGCAATGCTAATATTGAAAAAAAGGTGATATGTGGGGCCATTTTTTGGTCGATCGACTCAGAAGGAGTTACTAGTCGAGTCGACACTTTGAGTCGACGTCCAGGTTGCAATTCGTCAACTAGTCATGCGACTCATAATCCTTGGATAGGCCCTTGAAGATTATTTTATGAATCTTGCATTTAGGCAAAGCCCCAAGGCAGTACTCGCTAGGAACCCTACTCGGATTATGTTCTTATACCAGTAAGACCCTGTGCTACACACATAACATAGTTTACTCAAGTTATATAGCAAATTAACCTCAGATTAATTCACTTGGGTGCTTTCTTTTATCTGGAGAGGCAGAGGAGACGGTAGCCTGATGCTGTTCTCTAGGTTTGTAGTGTCCCTCTTGTCTGGACTGAGACTGTGAGACAGGAAAGACTAGAAAAGGAGTGGGACGGCCACCAATTCTAATCTTTATAAGTAGGAATTACAGGGAACCCCATGTATCACTGGGATACTGATGTATCAGTGATCACAGGGTGAGTGTTGTATGTCTGTTACGCTTAATATTGAATTGTGTATGTGCAATGTTTGCTCTCACATTATGTTTAGGTTCTGCGTATTGTCAAGTGTCTTGTTTGTGTGTCCATATAAGCATGTTTGCGGGGTGTTTTGCTGATTTGTCGTCTTGATCTGCAGTGTGTAGTACTCCCTCCGTTTTTTAATATAAGATGTTTTATTATTTGTCCACATTCACATATATCTAGATGTATGTAGACATATTTTAGTGTGTATGTGCACTCATATTAATATGTATGTAGACAACATGTTGGATAGCTAAAACTTCTTATATTCATGCACGGAGGGAGTAGCATTTTAGCTTGTCCATAGCCTGGGTATTGCAGCATTGCGGGGTATCTTCACTCGCGTTGTTGCTCTCGGCTGTGACATATGGATTTCTATCCATGGGTTCTCCGTCAGTTTATTTTCTTGTTTGATGCCAAGGCAGGAAGCTTGTCCTCCTCTTTGAAGTACCAACTTCAGTGCTTTGCTAATACAGGTCAGGGGTGAAGGTAGTGGAATATCAACTGCCTCCCTAGAATTTTGCAGTTATCTTTGCAAAGAATTCACCTGATATTGATGGGCCTAGTGAGGCGTACCTGGCTAGATACTGTTACGTACTTCAAGTCATTCACCTTTTTTGCTTATTTTTGTGGCCACTTACAAATCATATCCATCGATTTTCGTAGTAGGATAGCTGTACAGTTTTGGTATTTTTTGAGTCTTTGGCCTGGCTTTGTGTTATGTTTTCGGTTTCTCACTTTGTTGGTCAGTTTTTCAGTTTTCTTTTCCTGTCAGTTTTCTATGTAGCTCAGATTTTCATTTTTTTTTTCGGTTTCATCTAGTACAAGAACTGCTTTGCTAATACAGGTCAGGGGTGAAGGTAGTGGAATACCAACTGCCTCCCTAGAATTTTGCAGTTATCTTTGCAAAGAATTCAACTGATGTTGGGCCTAGTGAAGGCGTAACTGGCTTGATATGGTTACGTGCTTCTAGTCATTCACCTTTTTTGCTCGCTATTTTGGTGGCCACTGGCAAATCATTTCCATCCAAGGATATGGTATGCTGATGTTTCACTTCATTTTCATTGTAGGATAGCTGTACGCCTGTACAATTTTGGTGTTCTTTGAGCCTTTGGCCTGGCTTTGTGTTATGTTTTCGGTTTGTTTCTTTGTTGCTCAGCTATTCAGTTTTCTTTTTCTGTCGTTTTTTGTTGTAAAAGACCTGTGTTGTTTGAAAAATGTTCCATTTCATTTGCTGATATTTAGTTGACGCAAATACTGAACAATTTATGCATGGTTGACCTGAAGTTTCATGTTGTTTCAACTATCATAGTCTAGTACTAGTGGTCAGAGGTTATAGGGCTACAGAAGTGCATATCTTCGATTGATTGTTCTCGCTTTCGTTTGTCATGTAGGCACCCAGTGCTGTCATCTTCGCTGTTAGTGAAGCAAATTGAGGGCACGGGGAAGGAAATTTGTTTGGTTGAAGGGTCGTGGAAGCTCAGGCGGCGGAGCTGTAGCGTCGGGATCGCGACTTGGGGAGAGAAGGAGGGGAGAGATAAGCGAGACGTGCATGAATCTCAAAGAAAATTATGTATTCGTTCAATGATTTTTTTATACAAAACCATAAACTCAAATTATATCTGTTTACTCGCTATGTCTTTTATTTACACGACATCCTCTTTTTTGTGATGTAACGTTGACAATGAATTTGACTAACAATACATGAGATATGTGCCGTAAAGGTTATACCATTAGAATTTTTTCCATAACGAAATATTTGTTATACATTTTTTTATTTTAAAATGTGCATTACTTCTATAAATGTTACATGGTCACCCGCCTCATGAGAGCATCATCAGCCTCGAGTTATTACAGGCCAACATCGGATTTTGGTGAACAGTAAAATTGTTGCTTCCCACTTTTGATAGCAGCCATTAGATTTGGTAATTCTTTCACTTCGGTGCTGGCTAAATGCCTCCATGACGTGTGGGTCCATGAGCGTGGAGGTCCCAAAGTTCATCTCCTCCCGCCTTGCCGTTCTTTTTGAGGGGTGGTGAAACCCTAGATCTCATGGCCTCCCCATCCCGTCCCTCCTCCTCTGCTCTCGAGCCACCGACCGCGCCCTGCAGCGGTGTCATGACCCCGCGTCTCGACTCCGTCCTCCCAGCCGCCTCCCACTCCCATCGTCGAGCCACAAAGGCTTCATAGCATTTTGGGAGATTATAGTTAGTGAATACCAAAGTATATGATTAGTTCCTCCATTCCTATTTCTATTTCTATTTCTATTTCTATTTGCTCATCCTAGAAAAAATACACGCCCACTCGACCAACACATTTGTACACATGTCTGCTTGTTCTTCTTCTCAGGAAATCAGTCGAGCAAACTGAGCTTTCTTGGTTTGTTTCAGAAAATTGATTGTTTTATTTTAAAGCATAAAAAATCATATCAGTATTTGTGAGATTAAGAGAATGTAAAATATGGATTATGAATGCTCTGTGCCGAGAAATAGCATCGATGTTCCATGAAAAGGAAACAAGTGTTCGGCCTTATGGTTTTCAGATCAATTTTGTTGTTCATTGCTGTATGATTTACTTCTGCACTTGGCAGTTGCCAGTTTGTTTTTTTAAGTGGCAGTTGCCAGAATACAAAATTGTTAGCTGATGACTTTAAGTGGTTTCTTGTCACAAAATTTTATTCTAGAGCAGACTGCAAGAAACAACTTCCGAGGCCATTCTGGGGACCCTAACCTACCATTCAAACGAAGGAGTCACTAACCAAAATAAACATATATATAAATCTTACAAATTATTAATGTCGGAATGTGTATTTTCCCCTATAATCAGTTCATTACAAAGTACCATTTCAACTAATCTTAATTTACAAACATGGCCCAGAAGTTGATCTGCCAGACTAGGCCCTAGCGGCCAAATCCCAGAGGGCGCTAAAGGAGCTGCAGGCTACCAAACGCGTCCAAAGCTAAGTGAACGGGAGCGCGGAGGCTACCGTGGATAGCGCGAGAGGGCTAACCAGGGGGTCTTACTTGACCTTTTTACATGACCCTAACCCTAGGAAGCATCTACAGAGTCCTTTACACATATTTGTGCTGTTTTATGTTATGTTTGAAATCTTTTTAAATGTCTGTCCCGAGGGCGCTACCCTCAAACGCCATGGACTGGGGAGCTATGCCCCTGCCAACATGGCAACACCAGGTACGAAAATCCTAGAATCAAATAGGTAGCACCCCAGCCTAGAGTCGGGTAGCTACCCTCTAAAAAAATCTAATTTAAATTCCCTGTAACTTTTTATTTACAAACCCAAATGACATGATTCTTTTTCCTATGAGTCACAAATTAAATTATCTTTCTAATGCCACTGGTATCACTATGGTTAGACGAGTAGATAATATATCATCAATGTTTATGATGTTGGTTTATTTTTTAATGTTTAGACGATTTCGGAAACATGGTTGTAAAGGAAGATTTTGTCCAAAATATAGAATAAGAGGAGTACCTTGAAAAGGCAAACACAAACCCACTTTGACCATGCTTTGCCTATATTTTCAATTATGAAATATTACAAGTAATTTACACACATCCAACCGATCGTGTTGGTACTCCCAGTCTACTTATAAGTATTAGTTTTCATGCACATATGTGCTTATTAAAATGGGATAATATCCCTAAACGCAAAAATATTTTTAAAAACCTTGAGATCAATGTTAACTAAGGATGTTTATGAAAATGATGTTTACAAGAATTATGATGATGACATGTGAGTTTAGTAAAATCCTCGGAGGCTTGTTTTTTTTATAAACTCATAGGAAAAAGAATCTGTCATTTGGATTTATACATCCAAAGTTATAAGTATTTGAAATTATAATTTCTAGAGGGTAGCTCCCCGAAGCCTAGGGCGCTACCCTCTCTGACTTCGGATTTTTACGATTGGGTGTTGCCACATTGCCAGGGGCATAGCGTAGCGCCCCAGTCCATGACGCTACCATGTAGAGGTTAGCGCATCCGGGACAACATCTATCGAAAAGGGTAAGATTCGAAATTATTTTCAAAACAGGTTCATTTTGTGCTGAATTTTCGTGACTCGTTTTTTATGAAACACGAGCATATGTATCTGACTCTTTAATTGGTGCGATGCGTCTGATACGGGGTCTTAGGTCAGATTGGATCGGGTGGGCGATGGGGACGGAACATACATGGTAACACCGGACATGGGACAAGATGGGTAAAAAATCCTGATGGTGCGCGCAACGAGAGGAGCCGATGATAGCAGCATGAGAGTCAAAGAAATCTCGCAGTGCCGAGGGGTATCGATGGTAGCTACATGAAATTCATTTGAAAAATTCAAAAATCCTGAAATATTCGACATTCATTACCACATTTTATATGAGACATTTCTGTGTAAAAATGACATAAAAAATCTCGCCTGAAATGTCATTTTGAAGTATCGAAATTTTTCTTTTTAGAAAGCCAAAAAATAAATTTGTAATCAAACTTTGTGGATAAATTATGGAGATGAACACCAGAATTTCTTCTAATTTTTTTAAACATTTTTCTCTGCCGGCCAAAATGGATTTCCGGCTTGCCATGTACTCCTGCGTTGTGGTGGTCCACTGAAGTCTTCGGGGTGTATTGCGCGGCGGCCTTGACGTGGACTCGCCATCGATAAGGTTTTGAAGATAGAAATCCCCACGAAAAATCCGAGACAACGGCGGCCGGCGATGGGGGAATACGCGGTGGCCAAGACGTCGGTGTGGTGGGACATCGAGAACTGCTGCGTCCCCCGCAGCTGCGACCCTCAGCTCATCGTCCAGAACATGAGCGCCGCCCTCGCCACCGCCGGCTACAGAGGCGCCATCTCCGTCTCCGCGTACGGAGACACCCACCAGATCGCCCACAACGTCCAGCACGCCCTCTCCAGCACCGGCGTCTCCCTCAACCACGTCCCCGCTGGTACGGAACCCAGCAGCTCTGCTCTGGTCCTCAATCTTATCACTTGGTCAACGGTCTACCTCTCGCCAGTCCCCGCCGTTTCGTTTGTCTCTGGGATTGCTGCGCTAGTGGGTTCAGATATGCTTCTGTGTGGGTAGATTGATGGAACTGGAGTAATTTTAGACAATAATAGTGAATTAGGTTCTAGGAGTTCCCTGCTTTAGGGATGTGCTTCGTCTAATGGATTTCACGCTTGTGGACAGGTGAGCTTAATGGATTACGATTTTTTCTTTGAACAAAACGGGCAATTCTGCCTCATTTTATTTAAAAATGTAGAAGAGGATTGATCGGTTCATTATCTGGAAACCGCCGAAAACCACTACAAATGCACCAATGTCGTCATGAAACACGACCACATCGGGCACCACCGGCCGACCTAGCCACCCATACGGAGCACACACCCGTCGATGAATTGGAAGACCACCGTCGACCGTCATAGTCCATCATTATCACTCCTCCTCGAGCAAGCGACTCCGACTTCACCTCTGACGACCATCGATGGACCCCTAGCTGCAAACAACGCTGGAACCCATGTCGACCTATGCTAACAGTCGGCCACACGCACCAACGACAGATAACTTCGACTTGACGACGAATTTGCAAGGGAAATATGTAGGACAAGCGCCTACTGTGTCCTCCGCAAAAGACCACCGGTTGCTCGCCCTCGCCTGGACACTCTCCACCGCAGCTCCGACTCCACAACAACACAGCGAAGCACAGAAGAACACATCGGACACGCCGAAAAAGCACTGACTACCGAAACCCGAGTCGTGACCCAAACTCTGCTCGGCGCGCCATGGTTGCCAAACTGCACGCAACGCCCTTGGAGGTTGCCCAGCCACACCATCCTTCACCGCACCCTTGTCGAAGTCGACGCCAAGACGTTGCCCCCAAGGAGGAGAAAGACGCATGAACGCCTCCATCGCCCAATTATGCAAATCCAAGGTTTCACTACGGTGTCAAAGCCGTGGGACAAGGAGAGGAGCAGCTCCACGACGCTTGAGAAATTACGCGACACCCGTATCCGGTTCCGACCAAAGCCGGAACAAGGATTTCTCCCGGAGATGCCTCGACCTCCAACAACCCGTACTGGCTAACCAAAGCCTCAACCCATTCTCCAAACTGAGTCCAGCCAACCGGGCCAAACCTCGCCGACAACCTCCTCTGCCGAAGCCAAATCTCCACGCAGCCATGGACCCGAAGCCACCAGCCGGCGAGCACACCGGCGAAGCAGCACGAAGCGAGCAGATTCCATCGAGATGCTGCCGTAGGAGCAACCACCAACCGCCAGCTCTGTCGCCACCCAAGCAGACAACGGAGGCCGCCGAGCCACCTCCAGCCGCGCTGATGGGAGACGATGCCGTGATCGGCTCCGGGTGCCCCCACAAGCTTTGGCCCGCTGCCACCATGGCCAACGCCGGCGCTGCCGGCGACCGGATGGACTGGATTGCCCTCCTCTGGCGGCTAGGGTTTGGCGCTCCGGTGCCGCCAGGGAGCGGCATGGGAGCAGGGTTGAATGATAGAGGTGCTCACAACTTTACTTCGATTATGAAATAATGTTTTTACATATGCTCTTATGAGTAACTAATTTCTTCATTTCATTATAAGCATGTGTGACATATGCTCTTATGAGTGATTAATCCTTCTACTTTAGTATGTGTAGGAAAAAACGAATGCTAAGTGTAAGTACGAATTCTGGTGATGTCTTCATCTATGATGCTGCTCTGCCTTTCAGTCATTCATTCTCTGATTGTTCTAGGAGTCGTCATATTCATTTGAAAAATCTGTGCACATGTACTTGATTCTCTGATTGTTCTAGGAGTACGCATATTCGTTTAAAAAATCTGTGGCTGTGACATAATGAACTCGGGCCAAATTCCCATACTGTAAAAAAGGTTTTCTTTTCTGATATATCGGAGGTTTTGTGTGCAGAGGCCGCCAGGTTGAAGTTGGATGTTGCTTTTGTAGTTCCCAGTGAAGGATGATGCTGGGTCTATGATGCATTTTCTTTTTTTGTTGATAGTTTTTGATGAAGCCACAGATACTACTCTTGTCTGAGACCTGTTGGCTTCATCCAGAGGGAGATGTGTTCTATTTTGTTGGATCATGGGGAACAATGAGGATGGGTACGGGGAGATGGTCGTTTAGGGTTGATTGTCAAAAGGTTTTTTTATTCCTGGTGGTGGTTTTGAGTTTCTGTGAATAATAGGAAGAGGCCGGACCTACCTTGCTATTTTCCTTGTAATGGTGAGATGCTTAATAGGACCATAGGCAATTCAGTTCAATTGCAGATATACTCCCTCGTTCTGATTTAGTCTACATCTTGGAAAAATTCAGACAAATTAGGCTAGCATTTATTAGTACTACTTTTACACACCCCACCATGCATCAAAATTATGGTCTCACAAGAAACAAAGCACCCATTGGTTAAACCAAGCTTAATTAATGCAATCCATGCATGGAAAAGTCAAACCAGTGCATGCATGGTGTGTGGACTCTCTCCCACTAAGGTAGGACCCGCTCAGTATGTAGACTAATTCCGCACAAATTTTAGAGCCAGGATGTAGACCAAGAGCATCTCTAGCAGAACCCTGCAAACGGGCAAAACTAGGAAATTCCGGGGACCATACGGGCTGGGGCCATTTTTGGTCCAGACTAGACCCGTATAGCTGGCCTGGCCCGTTAACATTTTACAGTGGTCTGTGATTCGAGCCCCCTGAACTCTATTTCTACCACGTGGAGGGCTCGATACAGGTCAGAACCCGTGCCATTCAGCCGCCGCCGCTCGCCAAATCTGCCACCCCGCACTCGCCGCAGCGACAAATTCCTCCCCGCCGTGTACAGATCCGGCACAGCCGAACCGCCATGTGGCTGTGTGGTGGCGCGGGAGTGGCCAGGTCGGCCATTCCCCGACCTCATGTGGCGACGATGGCAACAACTCTGACAAGGAGCGGAGGAAGCTCATTGCCTCCGACGCTGGCCGGAAGCAAGCTGAGCGCCGGTGCACGAACTACAACTGGACGCCGCCGCGTGCCCTCCTCTACCCCACGGTGCCGGAGTTCGACCGCCGAGCGGCGCCCCGCTTCGAGGCGGGGAGCTCCTCCGGTGCGGGCGCACACCGAAGAGGGCGGAGGAGGAGCTCCCGATCGAGGGCTACGACCCGGCGGCGTTCGCCTCCGCTATCGATCCAAGGATTTCGTCCCGGACACCTCCGTCGACGCCATCACCGCCATGGTCTGCGCACACAGTGTGCGGGAGGAGGAGGAGCTCCAGAAGCGCCGGGACAAGGACATCGCCGCCCTCTTAGAGCAGGGGGTCGCTGCTGAGCGCGCGGCGCAAGAGACGGCGGAGGAGTGGCGCCACATAGCCGAGGAGCGGTCTTCATCGACCTCGCCTCCGACGAGGAGTGAGCGCCGCCGCTGCATCGCCGCCGCACCCGATGGGCTCCGGTGAGCCAAATTTTGTAACTACGGTTAGGTTAGGGTGGCGACGCATTTAGGATTCCATTATGTATAAAAACTCGTGATCATAATCTTTTGCCGTGAAGCGCGAATGATGAAGAACTAGTGATGATCATGTTCTGTTTGTTCCCGCGAGTGCAATTTTTTTAAATTTACAGTTCAATTTAGTGTTTATGTTCTGCGCGATGCATTTTGAGCCTGTAAAAGCGGCAAAACACTGTATATGCTCGATACAGGCCAGCGTTTTAAGGGTTCTGCTAGAGATGCTCTAAATCCGAATGGAGGGAGTATGTACAAGGATACAGTGCAAATACTTGTATCCTACCATGCAAAGGAGTGTACTTCTTGACTGCTCGCTAGCAAGATTTCAATCATAATCTGCGCATACTAGTTTATGATGTTTGTGTGCCTCCATCAAGCCTCTTTGGCATCATAGTATACAAGATACCATAACTAGCAGTTCCCGTCTTACTACTTTCTTCATTTCATTATAACAACCAACAAGTAGCTTGTAATATTTTGTGATTCGTTATCATTTACCTTCGTCATATACCAATTGTTGTATAAAACCTCTTCCGGTTTGAAGAATATCCAAGTTATCGCTATAGGCCATCTCAAATATTATTCTTGGAGCTGGCAAAAGCTCTGCTCTGATTGCATTGCATTTCGAATTACATGTCTAGCATGCTATATACTTTAAGCACATCTTCTCATTTTTTATTGTTTCCTAGCGAATGCAGGGATTAAAGATGCAAGTGATAAGAAGATCTTGGTTGACATGTTGTTCTGGGCTATTGACAATCCTCCACCAGCAAATTATCTGCTTATCTCGGGTGATCGGGACTTCTCTAACGCCATTCATAAACTTAAAATGAGGCGATACAATATTTTATTGGCACAACCTCCAAATGTGTCTCAAACCCTTACTGCTGCAGCAAAGAGTGTTTGGCTCTGGAAAAGCCTTGTGGCTGGAGAACCACCATTAGCACAGTCACCATACATAAGCAGCACATCAAGTGGCAATAAGGATGATTTGGATAAGTCAAAGAATATAGTTTCAAGTTCTTCAGCCGTGACTCTGAATACCAACCCTGAAGTGCAGAATATTTTGTGTGACCCTCAAAGTGATGCTAACGGCAAGGCAGATAAGAAATATGAAGTTACGCAACCTCGAAAAATGCAGACAGATAATGTGTCCAAACCAACAAGAAGATACAAGAAGAAGAGGAGTAACCCTGCGGGAAGCAAGTTTACAAAGCAAATTGCTTTGAAGAAGTCCAAGGGAGGTTTTCATAGCACAGAACAGTCCAAATTTAAGCAACCAAGACCAAGGTTAGGGCAAGTAAAAGCATTGCAGGGGCAGGGCATTATCTGCTTTAGGTGTGGTGATGGACACATCGCTACACACTGCAACTTTAATGGTGACTGCCACACATGTGGCCGACCTGGCCACAAGGATCGAGTATGCAAAGAGAACCCTAACAGCATTGTCAAGTGGATGCCGGCAGACGCACAAGACTTGGCCACATCCTCGCCCGGGTATGTCCAGATGACTAGTTCTGCTTCTCAGTTACACCCAACTTGCTCATCTACCTCGGGATGCTCCCAGCAGGCGACCCCTGGTGTGCCATCTCCGTCTCCAGCTCCTCCCGTGCCCCCTGCACCGCCACAGACAGGTGATCGGCTTTCGTCTGGTCCATCTCCTTCTCCGGCTCCTGCACCGCCACATAAGGGTGTTGCAGCTTCTTCTGCCCTAGCCCAGTCTGGAGTTTATGCCACGGCGACTGCCGCGTCGTTGAGTAAACCAGACGTGGTGACGCACCGACATCTTCAGCCCTTCGTCCTCCTACCGAGCTTCTAGCGTACCGACCAGTCTTGGGGCAGTATCATCAAGTGGGTGCTTCTCAGCTGCTTCCAGCTTGGACACCGCCCCCAGGGTACTTCTGGCGGGGGGGCCCTGGTGTGACGTCCCCACATCTGGGTCCCTAGCGGCTCCCGTGCTGCCACCTCCGGTGTTGCAGCTTCTCCTAGACCAACTCACTCCGGAGTTTTCCCCATGCCCTTCCCCTTCGGCAGGCCATGGTGACAAGTATACTCCCAGTTGATTCTTTGTATGCCGCTGAGAGGTGAAAGAGAGTAAGGAGGGCTATAAGGAAGAAGAGGTGGAGGAGGTTTTCACCAGCTGTCCAGTAAGTATTTGTTTGCCTAACTCCAAGTTATGGTTTGAAAATGGATTTCTGCTATTATGTTTAAATTATTCAATTGTCACTTTGAGCACTAAAATAACCCATCATTACCGAATAAGATTTAAATTGTGGACCCAACATGGAAGTTGTAGGGTATGTTCCCTAGATGCTTAAAGCCCCATCATTTGCTATGTTCTAACTTGCAAAATTTCTATCGCTCATCGAAGTTGGCTAATCATTATGATTGACGAACAAAGTCATTTGAGCCCTAACTCAGGCTTTCATACGGTCTTCATGATAAATCCCAAATAGAGCTGTATCTTAAGTTGGTCACACACATCATACAAAAAAGAGATCCGTGGGCACTTGCACCTAGGACTTATTTTTATAGAAGAGCCCACTTGGTGAGGTACCAGGAATTCGCTCCCCACGGGAGTCGAACCCTGGACGCAGGATGCACCACCGCGATCCTTGCCACTAGGCTACTGCCTAGTTCTCACCCACATCATACATGTTTTCTAGGATTTCAGTGCTTTTTGTTGAACTTCACCTTGGAGGGGGCTGAGGTGGATTTTCGACAATATTAGGTTGGACAAGAGTGTTAGAGGAAAAATCTCATTTTCTATCTATTGTAATGCTTTCGAGTGACACCTTGCATTCCGTGGGTGAGGCAAGCACATCCTATTGGCAGAGTGCACACTATCATTGACACCGTCTGTATTTGCTAATGTTTTGCTCCTTGTTATTCATCATATATGTTGCTCATGATTCTTGTGAAGCTCTTTTCTGTCGTCATATATGTTGTTCATAGGATATGGCTAATGAATCGTGCTGATTTTGTTGAAAAATTATTACCCATATTTATGGAATATGGATTATAATTCACACTTATGGCTATGATGAGATAAAATGCGTTTGGTGCATATGCATTCCAAGGTTCAGGCCTTGGTTATCTTTTATCAACCTCCACGGGCTGGAGGTTACTCCACCAGTCTGGAGACCCCACAGGCGATGGGGTGGATGTGGGTGGGGTGGACACCAAAAGGGATTATTATTGCTATGCTCGGCATAAGCTATGGATGAGATTTCTTGCTTTTTATTTATTTGAGATTGCTAAGATGTATGCTTTTTGTTAAAGTGTATATGGGGATTGCCTAGCCCTTTCCAACAGTTTGAACTTTTGGTTGCGTTGGCTAGTGCATGAAACATCGAAACATGACATGGTATCAGAGCCGTAGGTCTCGAGTTCGAGTCCTGGCTTTCGCAATTTATCCAAAAATTGCTCTTGCCCCCCTCTGTGTCCAGCCATACTTCTGAGAATTCTATGCACTTATTGTCCTCCCCGAGTCACAAGTGAGAGGGGGTGTTGAAGTGTGTATGTGGATTGGCTAGTGCATGAAACATGGCTGTTTTTTTACATGCATGTGTTTGAGCATTGAATGGTTGTCGAAATTTGGAAAACATTAAACTGATGTAGTCTAATTGCAAATGAACTAATGCTATGAGATAATCTTGTCCTTTCATAAGGTGTCATTTCGTTTGGTTATATTTACGTAATCGTTGAACACATGTTTTTGCCATTATTTCCATCGATGGCTAGGTGATTATTTAGGTAAGCAATTTTACTGGAGGGAATAACACATGATCTGGATGTGCCCATGCAAACACTCAGAAGACCACTCTCACATGATCATTCGCTAGAGCACTTCTGGCGATGTAGTAAAAAGTCTTATTATCATCATATATTTAGTAGCTAGGCCCTTGAAGATTATTTTATGAATCTTGCATGTCTAGGCAAAGCCCCAAGGCAGTACTCACTAGGAACCCTACTCGGATTCTGTTCTCATACCAGTAAGAACCTATGCTACACGACATAACATAGTTTACTCAAGTTATATGGCAAATTAAACTCAAATCAATTTACTTTTGTGCTTTCTTTTGTTGGGAGCAGCAGACGGGACTAGCTTGATGCTGTTCTCTAGGTTTGTATTTTGTCCCTCTTGTCTAAACTGAGACAGGAACGACTTGAAAAGGAGTGAACGGACGACCACCAACTCAAATATTTATAAGTAGGAATTACACGGAACCCCATGTGTCACCGGGATACTGTTTTTGGTATCAGTGATCGCAGTGTCTTGTTTGTGTGTCCATATAAGCATGTTTAGGGGAGGTTTTGCGGAATCGTTGAGTATTGTCGTTTTGATCTGAAGTGTGTGGTAGCATTTTATCTTGTGCATAGCCTGGGTATTGCAGCATTGCGGGGTATGTTCACTCGCGTTGATGCTCTCGGCTTTGACATATGGATTCATGTTCATGACTCATGAGTTCTCCGTCAATTTATTTTCTTGTTTGCATCCTGTTCCTCAACATGTACTTACTCTTACTAAAATTAGATGCAGTGTCAAAGTTCTCGATGTCAATCCTTCTGTGTGATAAATGCTTTCTTATGATAGTAGTGGGGTAGGTTTTGTCGATTGAGACATGTTCAGGTCAAAAATATAGTATTAAATAATCCACGTGAAAGATCATGATGGCTGTGGCAGGAAGCTTGTCCTCTTTGAAATGCCAACTTCAGTGCTTTGCTAATACAGGTCAGGATGAAGGTAGTGGAATACAACTACCTCCCTAGAATTTTGCTGTTATCTTTGCAAAGAATTCACCTGATGTTGATGGGCCTAGTGAAGGCGTAACTGGCTAGATATGGTTACGTGCTTCTAGTCATTCACCTTTTTTGCTCGCTATTTCTTTTTTTCAACATGTAAACAGTAGGGAAGGTCCCTACTGTGTCATTTTGTATTCGTTTTGCTCGCTATTTTGGTGGCCACTGGCAAATTATATCCATCCAAGGATATGGTATGCTTATGTTTCACTTCATTTTTGTAGTAGGATAGCTGTACAGTTTTTGTATCCTTTGAGCCTTTGGCCTGACTTTGTGTTATGTTTTTGGTTTCTTTCTTTGTAGCTCAACTTTTTTTTTGAACAAATTGTAGCTCAACTTTTCAGATTTCTTTTCCTGTCGCTTTTTGTTGTATAAGACCTGTGTTGTTTCGAAAAATGTTCCACTTCATTTGCAGATATTCAGTTGACGCAAATCCTGAACGACTTATGCATGGTTGAACAATTTCATGTCGTTTCAACTATCACTCTATCATAGTGTAGTGCTAATGGTCAGTAGGTTATAGGACTACAGAAGTGCATATCTTCCAATTGATTGTCCTCGCTATCGTTTGTCATGTAGGCACCCAGTGCCGACATCTTCGCGGGGTGAAGCAAAGCGAGGGCACGGAGATGTCAATTTGGTTGAAGGGCATGGAAGCTCAGGCCGCGGAGCTATAGGATAGAAGGGAATAGATAATCTCAGGGCAAATTATACTTGCTTACAAGACAAAATTAAGTTATTTGTTCGATGATTTTGTATACAAAACCGATAGTCAAATTATATATGTTTACTCAGTATGTCTTTTATGTACACGACATCATCTTTTTTGTGCTGTACCGTTGACAATGAATTTGACTAACTATAGATATGTGTAGTAAAGGTTATACCATTAGATTTTTTTTGCTATTACAAAATATTTTTTATAAAAAAATAATTTTAAAATGTGCATTTCATGTAAATGGAGACGGAGGAAGTAGGTAGAGAAGTCTACGTATCTGCATATGCCATTGGATGTACTAAAAACGAATTTAGATGTCACATGACACCGAGAGCAACTAGGGCAAACCTCTAGGAACACTGGGAACAAATTTACCTCGTGGACGACCGTACGAGTATGTGAGACCTTTGTTGAGTATGTCAGCTATGTGAGCATGTTATTAGTAGAGGAAATGTTTTTATTATCACCGTACAAGAGGGAAGTATGTTGATAGGTTATGTTTCACTAAGGACAAAATTAGAAAAATAGAAAATATTCATATTTTTAAACTGAATTACGCCGCAGTTTTTGTTGATTATGCAGTTGTTAGTAGCTTCCGCATGACACAATGCTTTGGGTCACAGAAGAAGCGTAGAAGAAAATTCGTTCGGAAATAAAAAGATCCAAAATATTCGGCATTCATTAATATTTTATGTGAGCTATTTCTTGTGTAAAATGACCTAAAAATGTCCAATGAAATGACATTTTGAAGTATTGAAATTTAGGGCCCGTTCGGGAGCTTTGTTTGTATGAAGTATTCCGAGAATACTTCGTTTTACAAAAATACTAAAGTTGAATACTTTGACGTGTTTGGATGCAATGAATATTGTGGTTTTACAAACTGAAGTATCCTTCAAAACTGCATTGTTTTGCTTAAATGGAAACTTTAGTCCTGACCTGTGTTTTCCTAGACTGGAGTATTCTCCAAAACGGAAGTATTCGTTTGCCCCGCCATGAAATACTTCAGTTTTGCAATACTCTAATTTCAAAAATACTGAGCTGCCAAACCAAGCCTTCGATTTTAGAAAGCCACAAAAATAATTTTGTAACGAAACTTCGTGGACAAAATGTGCATACGAACACCAGATTTTTTTTACATTTTTTAATATTTTAAAAATAAATACGCTTTTCGACAGCTGCTCCTAACGTCCACGTCAAGGCCGCCGCCGCAACTCAATTCGCAATTCACAAAAGCCCCAACTCCGAAGACGCGCACCTTGCCGGCGAAATCCTAGGGGGCAGGCGGCGGCCGGGGATGGGGGAGTACGCGGTGGCCAAGACGTCGGTGTGGTGGGACATCGAGAACTGCTGCGTCCCCCGCAGCTGCGACCCTCAGCTCATCGTCCAGAACATGAGCTCCGCCCTCGCCACCGCCGGCTACAGAGGCGCCATCTCCGTCTCCGCGTACGGAGACACCCACCAGATCGCCCACAACGTACAGCACGCACTCTCCAGCACCGGCGTCTCCCTCCACCACGTCCCCGCCGGTACGGAACCCCCATCCTCTCGCTAGTCCCCGCCGTTTCGTTTGTCTCTGGGATTGCTGCGCTAATTGGTTCAAATATACGTCGTGTGTCTGTGGGTAAACTGGGTATGATAGGTAGATCTGGCGAATTTTGGACAATAATAGAGAAAATTTAGGTTCTAGATGTTCCTTGCTTTCGTCTAATGGATTTCACGCTTGTGGATTCTTTTTTTGTAGTGAATAGGTGAGCTTAATTGAATGCGAAATAATGTTCTTACATTCACGCATGAGCTCTTTCAACACACCGATTGGACCTGCCTCATGTTGCAAATCACAACTCAGCTCAAGCTCACCTATGTGAGCTAGACCCCTGGCTGTTCACCCGTGCGAGTGACACACCTTAACCTCCAGAAAATGAAATAATCCACTGTAGAGGCCGCAAGCCCATGAACTGCACTGGCACAGTCCGACTCGATGATTCAAATAAGTGAGGGTTGATCGTAACCATGTGTGACATATGCTCTTATAATTTATAAATAACTGATTTCTTCAAGTAGTTAGTGAGATTTTGTGATTGGTTATCATTTCCCTTCGTCACACCAATTGTTGTATCAGATCTCTTCTGGTTCGAAGAATGACCCAAGTTATCTCTATAGGCTTGTATCTCAAATATTATTCTTGGAGCCGGCAAAAGCTCTGCTCTGATTGTACTACATTTCGAATTACATGTCTAGCATGCTATACATTTAAGCACATACCCTCATTTTTTAATGTTCCTAGCGAATGCAGGGATTAAAGATGCAAGTGATAAGAAGATCTTGGTTGACATGCTGTCTGGGCTATTGACAATCCTCCTCCAGCAAATTATCTGCTTATCTCTGGTGATCGGGACTTCTCTCATGCCATTCATAAACTTAAAATGAGGCGATACAATATTTTATTGGCACAACCTCCAAATGTGTCTCAAATCCTTACTGTTGCAGCAAAGAGTGTTTGGCTCTGGAAAAGCCTTGTGGCTGGAGAACCACCATTAGCACAGTCACCATACATAAGCAACACATCAAGTGGCAAGAAGGATGATTTGGATAAGTCAAAGAACACAGTTTCAAGTTCTTCAGGCGTGACTCTGGATACCAACCCCGAAGTGCAGAATATTTTATGCGATCCTCAAAGTTATCCTAACGCCAAGGCAGATAAGAAATATGAAGTTAAGCAACCTCGAGAAATGCAAACAGAAAATGTGTCCAAACCAGCAAGAACAAAGCAGAAGAAGAGGAGTAACCCTGGGGGAAGCGAGTTTACTAAGGAAACTTTTCTCAAGAAGTCCAAAGGAGATTTTCATAGCACAGAACAGTCCAAGTTGAAGCAACCAAAGAAAGGGAAACGAAAAGCAGTGCGGAGGAAGGGCATGATCTGCTTTAAGTGTGGTGATAGACACCGCGCTTTCAAGTGCAACTTTAATGGTGACTGCGACATATGTGGGAAACCTGGCCACAAGGACCTAGTATGCAAAGAGAACCCTAACAGAATTGTCAAGTGGGTATCGGTATACGCACAAGACTTAGTCACATCCTTGCCAGGGTCTGTCGAGATAACTAGTTCTGCTTCTCTGCTGCACCCAACTTGCTTATCTCCCTCGGGCTGCGTCCAACAGGCGACCCCTGGTGTGCCATCTCCATCTCCAGCTCCTCCTGTGGCTCCTGCACCGCCACACACGAGTGATGGGTTTTCTTCTGGTCCAGCTCCTTCCGGAGTCTACGCCATGCCGACGGCTGCGGAAGTGGGTAGAGAAGACTTGGCGCAACTGACCACGTCCACGCCTTGTCCTCCCATGGTGGTTCCAGCTTACCGACCAAGCCAAGGTCAGGGCATTATCTGCTTGAAGTGCGGTGTTGTTGGACACCATAGTGCTAAGTGCACATATATTGGTGTCTGCTGTCATTGTGGCCAAGGACACATGGAGAGAGTATGCAAAGAGAACCCTGATAGAATCATCAAGTGGGAGCAAGTTCCAGCTTACCGACCAAGGCAAGGGCAGCACAGGTTCTGCTTGAAGTGTGGTGTTGTTGGACACCGTGCTGCTAAGTGCACTTATATCGGTGTCTGCCGTCGTTGTGGCCAAGGCCACATGGAGAGTGTGTGCAGAGAGAACCCTGATAGCATCATCAAGTGGGAGCAAGTGCATAAATACGCTTTAGCTACATCCTCGCAAGGGTTAGTCCACATGGCCGCTCCTGCTTCTCAGTTGAGCACAACTTGGACACCACCCCCGGGGTCCTTGTGGCAGGCAACTCCTGCTGTGCCCACTCCATCTCCGGCCCCTGCAGCTCCTGCACCCCCGCATATGGGTGTTGCAGCTTCTTCTGCCCCAGCTCAGTCTGGAGACTATGCCACGCCGACAGCTGTGCCATTGAGTGAACCAGATGTGGTGATGCAACCGACATCTTGAGCCCCTTGTCCTCCTACGGCGCTTCTAGCTTACCAAACAGTCCTGGGACAGTATCATCAAGTAGGTACTTCTCAGCTGCTTCCAGATTGGACACCGCCCCCAGGGTACCTCTAGCGCGCGGCCCCTAGATCGGTTACCAAAGTTGGTTAATCATTATGATTGACGAAAATAGTCGCTTAGCCGAAACTCAGGCTTTCAAACCACGGTCTTCATGATAAATCCCAAATAGAGTTGTATGGTAAGTTGGTCACCCACATCATACATGTTTTCTAAGATTTCAATGCCTTTTGTTGAACTTTACCTTGGAGGGGCTGAGGTGGATTGTCGACAATATGGGGTTGGACAAGAGTGTTAGGCAAAATCTCATTTTTTGTTGATTGTAATGCTTTGGAATGACACCTTGCACTCCGTTGGTGTGGCAAGCACATGCATATTGGCAGAGTGCACACCACCATTGACACCATTTTATATTTGCTAATGTTTTGCTCCTTGTTATTCATCATATATGTTGCTCATGATTCTTGTGAAGCTCATTTCTGTCGTCAGGATATGGCTAATGAATCATGCTTACTATGTTGAAAATTATTACCCATGTTTATGGAATATGGGTTATAATTCACACTTATCGCTATGATGAGATAAAATGCGTCTGTTGCATATACGTTCCAAGGTTGGAGACCTTTGGTTCTGATCCTCCACGGGTTGGAGGTTACTCCATCAGTTTGGAGACCCCACACGCCATGGGGTGGATGTGGGTGTGGTGGACTCCAAATAGTGTCATTATAGTTATGCTCGGCATAAGCTATCGATGATTTTCTGATTTGTTATTTATTTGAGATTGCTAATATCTATGTTTTGACATGCATGCATTTGAGCATTGAATGGTTGTCGAAATTTGGAAAACATTGAACTGTTGTAGTTTAATAGCAAATGAACTAATGCCATGAGATAGTCTTGTGCTTTCATATGGTGTCTTTTCGTTTGGTTGTATTTACGTAATATTTGAACACATATTCTTGCCATTGTTTCCATCAACGGCTAGGTGATTATTTAAGTAAGCAATTTACTGGGGGAATAACACAAGATCTGGATTTGCTCATGCAAACAATCAGAAGACCACTCTCACACGATCATTCGCTAGAGCACTTTTGGTGATGTAGTTAAAGGTCTTATTACCATGCTATATTTAGTAGCTAGGCCCTTGAAGATTATTTTATGAATCTTGCATGTTTAGGCGAAGCCTCAAGGTAGTACTCACTAGGAAACCCTACTCGGATGTTCTTATACCAGTAAGACCCTGTGCTACGCCACATAATATAGTTTACTCGAGTTATATGTCAAATTAACCTCAAATTAATTAACTTTGGCACTTTCTTTTATCGGCAGCGGAGATGATAGATTGATGCTATTGTTTAGGTTTGCATTATCCCTCTTGTATGGATTGAGACAGGAAGGATTAGATAAGGAGTGAACAGACGACCACCAATTCAAATCTTTACAAGTAGGAATTACTCGGAACCCCACGGATCACTGGGATACTGTTGGGGTGGCAGTGATCACAGGGTCGAGTGCTGTATGTGTGTTAACACTTAATATTTAATTGTGGACGTGGAATGTTTACTCTAGCATTGTGTTTAGGATCTGCATATTGTCAAGTGTCTTGATTGTGTGTCCATATAAGCATGTTTACGGGAGATTTTGCTGAAATTTCTCGGTTGAGTATTGTCATTTCAATCTGGAGCGTGTGGTAGCATTTTAGCTTGTCCATAGCCTGGGTATTGCAGGATTGCGGGATATCTTCACTCGCGTTGATGCTCTTGGCTGTGACATATGGATTCCTATTCATGAGTTCTCTGTCAGTTTATTTTTTGTTGCATCCTATTCGCAAAAAAAAAAGTTTTCGATGTCAATCCTTCTATGTGATAAATGCTTTTGTCTATTGAGACATGTTCCAGTCAAAGATATGTTAAATATAATCAGCATGAAGGATCACTAGATGCAGAGGCAGGAAGCTTGCCCTCCTCTTTGAAATACCAACTTCAGTGCTTTGCTAATACAGGTCAGGGGTGAAGGTAGTGGAATACCAACTGCCTCCTTATCTTTGCAAAGAATTCACTTGATGTTGGGCCTAGTGAAGGCCTAACTGGCTAGATATGGTTACGTGCTTCTAGTCATTCACCTTTTTTGTTCGCTGTTTTTGTGGCCACTGGCAAATCATATCCATCCAAGGATATGGTATGCTGATGTGTCGCTTCATTTTCGTTGTAGGATAGCTGTACAGTTTTGATATTCTTTGAGACTGGCCTGGCTTTGTGTTATGTTTTCGGTTTGTTTCTTTGTAGCTCAGCTTTTCAGTTTTCTTTTGCTGTCATTTTTTTGTTGTTGTAAGAGACCTGTGTTGGTTTGAAAAATGTTCCACCTCATGTGCTGATATTCAGTTGACACAAATATTGAACAATTTATGCATGGTTGACCTGAAGTTTCGTGTTGTTTCAACTATCATATTGTAGTAATAATGGTCAGAGGTTATAGGGCTGGGGTGAAGCAAAGCGAGGGCACAGAGATGTCTATTTGGTTGAAGGGGCGTGGAAGCTCAGGCGGCGGAGCTGTAGCGTCTATGAAGCTTCTAATGTTTGACAATTACAGTATTTATGAAGATGATTCTTCTACTTGATTTCGGAGTGCATTGTATCAGATGCACTGTTTGCACGACCTTGCATAAATGAAAAGTGGACAATGTCCCCTATTTCTTAATTACAACAATATCCTCCTCATCGATTGCTTTGCCAGTTAAACCATCAGTATCATCGTTCTACATTTCTATACTATCTTACTGACATTTCCAACATGGACATGATATTCTGTACTCCCATTTTTTTGTAGCAGAGATCCAACTCGTTCGTTGTCCTGCTGAGTACAGAGCCTTGAGGGATGATTCTGGAATCCTCATGTTTGGAAGGTATTGTATCATCTGATATCTTATGGACACAAGACAAAAGGGCCCAGTTTTTTTTTTTTAAGAACACAAGCGCCATGATTCCGACTGAGCTGAAGGCCACTGTTTGCTGCCAAGTGCCAACAGCTGCAAAAACCTACTATAATTAATACAGATCCTCGTACATAAGTGAAGTAGATCGCACGTCTAGCATATCAACCACAATATATATGGCCCTCAACGTAGTCACCAATTTTATAGAATCAGTGGGAACTGAAACAAACGATACAGTAACAAACACATGTCAACAAGCACAACCGTAGAGGTCTACTAAACTAGTCATACTACAACATTGGTTGAATGGCAACACTGAAATAGTAGCATCATTACATTATAACAAACGCATTAATCGAATGCCTGGGAGATAACGGAAGCTTCATCTCGCATAGGATCCCAGGAGGTTACCATGTCGTCGTCTCTCTTCAAAATTTCGAAGTCATCTAACTCCGAGTTCTTTTCTTCCTCATTGGTCTGTCCTCCGTCCTCTGTATTATCATCATCTGAGCCATCTCTATCCGCTGTATTCCCATCATCAGAATCATCCCCACCGTCCTCCAGATTCTCTTCACCACAGTCATCTGCTCCGTCCTCTGTGTTCTCATCATCAGATTCATCTGTTCCGTCCTCTGTAATCTCATCATCGGAGTCAGCTCCTCCAACGGCATTAAAACGCCTTGTATTGGTGTTTAACCCATCTTGGGTTCTTGTATACACTGATGCGCAAAGCCTTCGTGTCTTCTCAAAAGCGGCATCTCCTCTGTCATCTGTAATCATGTCATCAGAGTCAACCCCTCCGACTTCCAGAATCTCTTCAGAATCAAAGTCATCTCCTCCATCACCTGAAGTATCCCCGAAATTGAAGTCATCTGCTTCGCGCCCCGTATTATCTTCTTTCGGCTTTTCAGGTTGACGTTCCCACATGTAGATGCCGATGTGGTGCAACAAGGCATTGAGATGGGTTATGAACTCGCCACCCTGTGAGAGGTGCTGCGCGTGCGCCTCCACGTTGCCAAATGGCGCAGCGTATAGCAACGCCTGCACCCAGTATAGCGCCAGCACCTTCCAGTGGTCAGTGCAACTCCTGCCGTTCTCACCTGGTGTCTTTTCGAAGAGTTGCTTCCCGAGAGCCACACCCGACCATAATGGTGCTGCCCCTGAGTTATACAGTGCATGTTGCAATGCCTCCAGTTTGGCCTTCGCCCCCATGATCCTTTGCAGAGTATCCTCAGCCGCCACCGCAAGTTGATCATACAGTTCCTCCGTATGTGAGAGCGGCCCAGGAAGTAACTCTGGCGCTGACACCACCAAGTAGGCATAATACTTGGACAGAGCAATGGCCACGCCGCGATTCTTCTCCTCCTCGTGCTCTGCTAGTTCGCAGTAGCACGTCGCAATGTGCCAACTCAGACTCTGTTCTGAGAACATTATTGCATCCGACGAATTGTAACGACACGGGCAGTAGGGAAGTTTACTACAGGATATTCCATTAGCCACAAACGTGGATGACCAACGCTCCCCTGTTATTCCATCTTGGATCTTATCAAGAAACTCTGCAATGGCTGCCTTCACATTGTCGTCCAACCTAACAGCAGTTCCTTTTTTGATGTCGCCGCCCCCCAATTCCCAGAGCAACTGTCCAATGTACTGCAATCCAAGCATTCGAGTAAGGCGTTCAACCCTGGATAATTTGTTTTGCCGTGTTCTTGCTCTTCTTATCCTACTGCTGCTGCATCTGCTGAATAACGACATGGATCTTTTCCCACTGCTCCCTTCAATTATTGAGTACTGGCCGAGCTTATCTTGCCAGAGGTACGTATCAAACCAGTTAATCGTGCTAACTAGAAAACCTCGTAGTCTCATCCAGCACGAACATCTTTTCGGCGGGTGACGTCTCCCTGCCTTAAAATCATCCATTTCATCCCCGTGTTTCCTGGCGACGTCACAGGCAAATGCAACTCTCGCCCAATTCGACGTCCAACACCGGATCAACTGCACCAATTCCAACAGAGCCAATGACACCAATATGACAAGAGTGACAATAAGATCTACCATGGTGCTGTCCACAACAATGGTGGAAGCACCAGGACCGAGAGAAGTAACACGGTGGCTAGTCATTGTCCCAGGAATGGCAGTCGCTACACCAACAAAACATATCCCCATGAATGAAGCAAATGCCCAGATACTAGCAGTTTTTGCTTGATAGTAGTGCAGGAATTCGTTACCTGTGAAAAAATATCATAGACAAAAGCCAACTCAACCTCAATCACTTTCAAGGCCCACTTGAAATCAATGGCTCTGCGATGATACAAGTTTCCCTTCGTCATATCATCATACACGAGGGTCAAACCAAGGAAACGCCTCTGCAACGAATGAGACGAGAAGGAGAGGCACACATCATGACAGGCAACGACCTCTTCGTGTAGTTGATCCTGAAACTCACAGATCCAGTGTATATCCCCCATGTCTACATTCTTCGACATTTCATCAAGGTTTAAATCGACTCCCAAAAACCCTCGGTGTCTTTCATAGCGTCTTTGACGCCCATTGGGATCTGCGAAAGCATCAAGTTCCTTGTCACTACTTCTTGGAAACCTTACTAACATGCGACGTGTTCTGCTTGGTAGCACAAGCGCCAGTGACCTATGAAGGCCCTTGATGAAAGTGATGACAGACAGAATGCCGATGGCTATATTACCAACATTACTGGACATGGTTGAGATACTCATCAGCATCACATATCCGCAATAGAGGGAAAGCTGAAATATTATCTTAAAGAGCGGGCTTTTGTAGTCAAGACCATTGTAGGATGTGATTGGGTCAACACAGCCGAAGAGGGTGAGTAAGGACACTGCCCATATCGGATACATCTCGCTCTTCATTGATGATGATTGCATCAGACCAATGCTGTAAGTCCCAAGGGATAGAGATAACACATTTGCAGCCAAGAAGCCCTTTTGGACGATCCATCGGTCGGACCAGCGGCGGCATGACCCAAAGATGGCAAGAAAGAAAGAGAGGGCAATGGCCACCAATGCCAATGCCTCGATACGGAAAACTGTGCCCCTAGGGCTCTTCCACAGATGTCTCAGCTGATGCATGAAGGTTGTTGCCGTGGCATTGGCCAAGTGCTGCTCCATACTAGTCCCGGCCATTCAGCGGTAATCCATCTGGAAAGAAGACGAAATGTTGTAAGTCAGGATGCCAGATTAACAACAATCCCACTTAACTAGTATACATATAAATATATGTATTGCTACTCTTCTGTTGTCATATATATCACGTTTCATTTCCTATTTACTAGCATATTATACTAGGAATACTTTTCTATTATTTTTAAAATGTACATCATTCTCTACTTCCCGGTTCGAAAGAAATGGTTACTGTAGGTACTACAGTACATGTATCTGCACTTCTCATGATATACAGTACATCCATTACAGAGGAAGAGAAGCAACGCTAGTAGAATCAGCTAAAAAGAAAAGAACACCAATAGTCGCTGACGTGTTTGCATCAGTCTGTGCATACACTTGCCTAATGTTATTTGGTCATATTAGTTGGCCATATGATGTCCCTTTCATACTCTTCTAACATGTCACAACTGCATGATATTCCTTGCAGGGATATGGAAGAGCACTTTGGTTAATGCATGGATTTTATAAAGCCAATGGTGGCTGTGGCTATGTGAAGAAACCGGATTTCTTGATGCAAACTGAACCAATTTTTGATCCAAAAAAACCTCAGCCTGTTAAGAAAACCTTGAAGGTATGTCTTTCTTTTATTTAGGATTGTCTGTGCCACAGGAAATTCAGAGATAGATGACCTGCTCCGTTTTTCAGGTAAAGGTGTACATGGGCGATGGTTGGCGTATGGACTTCAAGCAGACACATTTTGATCAGTATTCTCCCCCAGATTTTTATGCACGGGTATGTAAAATGAAAGGAGAATATTACAAGCGATTCGTCCATCACCTAGAGAGAAAGTTTAGCAACATCATTGCAGAACTCGGTAAGAACTTTGTGGAACGTTTAACTGAATTTTGTATTGACAGGTTGGGATAGCCGGAGTTCCAGCAGACTCTGTGATGAAGAAGACCAGGGCGATAGAGGACAACTGGGTGCCGGTCTGGGAGGAGTTTTCCTTCGACCTGACAGTCCCGGAGCTCGCCTTGCTCCGTGTGGAGGCGCACGAGTATGACATGTCGGAGAAGGACGACTTCGCGGGGCAGACCGTCCTGCCCGTGTCGGAGCTGCAGCCCGGGATCCTCGCGGTGGCGCTCTTCGACCGCAAGGGGAACAAGTACCCCAACGTCAAGCTGCTCATGCGCTTCGAGTTCGTTTGATTTATGGTTTTGCTTGGTTTGAGAGTTTCCAGAGATTGCGGCCTGTTACTACTTGTGCATTCTTTGTTCATTCTGTACATATGTAACTGTGTGGTGGTGCTGTCTGTGTGCATGTGTTTTACCATTTGTATATGCCAGTCGTGTGTGTTTGTGCATAGACGCAACGATTCATGAGGCCTGTTCATCATCTACTGTGAGCAATAATAAAAGTTGAATGGTTTCACCATCATCATCTGTGATTTTAGCATCTCGGTAAAACTTTGTTGATAGCGAAAAGAAATGGTACTTCTTTCGAATCTGTAGCTAGATTTTGGTCGTCTGATAAGAACTGCTCTAAATTCAGTCACTGGTGTCATCATATGGTGCATTTGGCAGTGATTTTTACCTTTGTTCCCTGGCTGTGGCTGAAAATACGGCAGCTCTGGGTTTTTTTTTATCTCGCAAACAGCGAGGAGCTGGGTGATTTTGTGAGGTGCTGGATAAAGATGGGATGCTTCTACCGAGTATCTGTCCCAACATTCGAAGGTCCCCCAGATGATTTGTTGCTTAGCAAGCCTTTCCAGAACAAATCTTGGACACACTAGATATCTGAATTCTGAAGATCAAATCTTGTGGTGCTACTCTTGCTGCCATAAAGCTAGATCCTTATTAAACTGCAATTTCAATCTGGTAATGAAAACAATTTCCGTCTTTGCCATCTAAAATTTAAAATAATTAAATTTACCATAATAATAAAATTAAATAAGTAAAGAATATGAAATGCAAATATTTGAATTAATGAATTGCAGGGCTTTACCCTCTCCCGAAGGAGAGGGAGCCCTTCCAGAAATTCTCAGTGGCCCCGAAGGACCAAAGAGGGGTTTGGAAATAGTTTTCAACCAGCAATTGACGCGCCTCGGTATAACCTCACTAGCTGCGTCATTGCCCCAAGCGCAAAGATGTCTTCTAACGTTAGCACCCCACCCCTTCTTATAGCAGCCTCTCCCCGCCGGCTCCTCCTGCCTCGCCGAGGTGGGACTAAACGTTTACGTCGGTTCCACTTGCACCACGGACGGACGTCACTGAGGCCCTGCCAGCTTCTTTAAGGGCCTTCTTTCTTGCTCTGCAGGTGAGGCCCATCTGGCCAGTAGCAGAGCTTTTTCAGCCCAAAACTCCCACGCTCTTGTTCAATTGTTTTTGCCTAGGTTGAAGGTTGCTGAAGATGATTTGACTGGTGGTTTGAATCAAAGTTTGCTTCAGTCCCCGAGTGCATTTCGTTTATAATGCCCTTCTGACACGCCATCTTCTATTTCTCGAACACACTCATGTAACGTAGCATTTCACACAATGGCAATCGTTTCCATCAACGGGAGAGAACAAACAGACAATTTCTGCACTCTATAGCAAGTTTTCCACACAAACCCACATAGTTTTAAAGCTGTTACATTAGTCAGTATTCACCAAGAGCGGTTAATGTCACAAGTCATACATAACAAGGGCAGCAGCCTAACCACCATACATCACCACACATGTTTTACTACGTCCAAACTTCATACAAGGCCACCATTCAGGAAGGAAACATAGGCTACGGAAGAAATACATAACAGGGCTCAACAACAACTTTCTCCTGTCACCATATAATTTTTTGGGTAACAATGTTTGCACACCACGATGCCCCGAATCGTGCAGAAACTAAACAACGCTTTGTGGTCTTGCTATGCCATCTTTCCCAACCCAGTAGATGAATACAGTAGTAGTACATCGTTGCCTAGAAAATGCCTCCATCCCGTTCAAGCATAATATAGACCTGTGAAATACACCAAACAGAGCAGATCACTGATAGTACACGACAGTCACCATGAGCATTAGCACATCTGTTCAGTAAAAACAAAAGGACCATCGTTCCGGATGATCAAACGAAGCATATAATCAGAGAAGTTGAAGGAGGCATTTACCGGGGCTTTTGGGAGATGTTATCTGGCGGCAGAGGATTCCTGAGTTACTTCCGTCGCAGTATCTGCGGCAGAGGATTCCTGAGTTACTTCCGTCGTAGTATCGGCGGCCTGGTTTTGGCTGCTTTGCGCTTCCGGTGCAGGTTGCTGCTGATCTTCAGCAAGACCCAAAACCACCAAGCTAGACCTGCCCAGAAAGACACAAGCTCTGATCAGATCCAGCCCCACACATTTGAAATGGAAAGCACTTTGGAGCGAAGCAACAAACCTCGGGAGAGTTGATCGCACATTTGGCTGGCTGGCATGCTCCACCAAGGGTGCCTTCAGTACAGGATTCTTATTCAAGGCATTTTCAAGTTGTGGAGCTGGTAACTGACAAAACGAGTACCACGTTAAGGAAAATCTTGATACATAATGATGAATATTTTGGAATTGAATAGTAGGAATGAGAAATAAAAGATGGAGCTGCAGTTGAGCCTTCAACTATTAGCATTTCTGTTTCTACTATAAGTCTAAAACTATTACATCCAAAATAGTTTGCTGTGGCCCATGAACTCACTATTATTAGCATATGATGTACATGCACTCTTTTTTCATCTATGAAGTAATTAGGCAAAGCTCCTTTTTTTTGAAGCAAACTTCTGGATATATTAACTGGAAATCACGAGCTTACAAGAAGTCACCAGAAGCAGCACAGCTGTTCCACACTTTACAGAAAAGACCCTGGAAAAACAAAAATTACAACCAAGACCCTCAGGCCTATTCTGCACAGACAGCTCCGCCGCCGCTCGATCCGCCGCCGTCGCATCACAGGAGATGAAGGCGAAGACGACCGAAGCAGCAGCTGTGTCGCCGGAACGGACCTGTAGAGGAAAGTACCTCGTTGAAATCGCCGCAGTGGCCACCCGCCGCGAACGACGGGATCTAGAAGCAGTGCTGACGCCATCGGCGGGGGCGACGCCCCGATACGGTCCGGCGGTCAGGCCGCAGACGCCGGCCACAGCCAGCCTGCAGACCTGCAAGAAATCTTCAAGGAACAGCAAGAGAGAAGCTCCTAATCCATCTCCTCCACTCCACAACGACGCCGGAGCATGCGCCGTCAAGAACAAAATTCGAACACCAGATCCAATGGATGAACTCCACAGCCCGCCACCACGGCAACCTCCACAGATCCATCCAAGAAAATCTGGAGCTCGACGAACCCCGAGCTTATTTCGAAGACACCGGGCTCGCTCCACCAGCTTCACACGGCACCTCACCGCCACCGCCAGAGAGGACGAAGCCACAGGCCACCAGGCGCAGCTCGGATGCGCCAGCGGCATGCTCCAAACCGGCATAAAGCCAAACGCCATCAAGGCAAAACCTAGATCTAGCCCTAAAACTACTATGTACAGGGGAGGCCAGCCACCTAAACCATCCTCACACCGAGCGACAGCGTCGCCGGAGCAAGAGAAGGAAAGGGGCGGCAGCAGCGCATGAGAGTCGACTCTCAACGGTGGCAAGCAGAGGAGAGGGGAAAAGGCTCTCCCGGGACGAGGTATCTACTTTTGTTTTGACTTAGTGGGAGCAGGTATTAGGCAAAGCTCCTCCCCTTCACTAGAATGAACAAATACCACAAACAGATTTTTTTGAATCGGAAAGAACAGATAAATTCCACAGGAGAAGAAGCGTGACCAAACCTGCAGTAACACACCATACGACTGAGGTTTCGTCAGGATAGCACACTTCAGGAATCCTACCCATAACTTAGGATATTTCCAAATCTGCCAACCACAAAATGATAACTGAGGTTTCAGAAAAATGAAAAAAAAACGACTGTAACTGAATTCATTTTCAATATAAAGGTGATAACCTGCTTGCTAACAAGGCGTGACATGATTTCCATCACAAAATCCACCTACAAGGAAATCTCACCGTCAGATTATAGTATCAGGAGTAACAAATCAGCAAAGCTGAGAACAGTTGACTTCATGATAATAATGCATCAATACCGAAGTTCCCCAGACCAAGTCAAGTAAGATTCATATTAGCACCTTCTCAATGATGGTCTTAACTCCCCATTCTCCTTAGAGGAGGGAGGGACACTATATACTGCTAAGCCAACTGGTCATAAACATCAGCTATCAATTATTTGTAGCTTCTGAAGTATGTAAGAGAAACAAATCATTGTCGTGTGTTTCGTGATAGAATTACGTGCCTCTATACATGCAGTCATGCACCAAAAACCAAGTGCAAGATGATGTAAGTCAATAACTGATGCTAAATTGTTACATAGCTACAAAAGTATCATGGATGTACGCTTTCCAAATAGAACAGGTGCATGCAGCGAAACTGGGACCCTGAGAAGAAAGAAAAGTGTTCCACTATAATCAGGTGCATGCAGCAAAAGTGAGAGGAAGGGGATGTTCCCTACTCAGCATGAACTGGGAAGATCCTTTAACAGCATGAACCACGTGTTTCAATTCAAGTAACAGACTGTGATCCTTGACATATCAGCAAATCTCACTACCAAACTAGACTCACCAAGATCAGCCCATATGCACATTTCATGCTAGGAAGTCTTTCGCAAACTAGGTTAGACCATGAGGTACATGAGTCATAGCCCACACAATGGGGTCACAAAATTAGCTTACCAGTGCAGGAAATGCACCTATTGCTTGCATAACAGTTCGCATGAACAACAAAGGAAGGGGAATCTGTTCAACCTGTGAAAAAAAAGAAGAGTTTGAACAAAGAGCCAACAGATCATCATAGCATATGGCGGATACAATGGAAACCGTGATAACATCCAGAAATAGATACCAATTGATTTAGTGCTTTTGCCAAAACTTGCTGAGTGAATATTGTCCTTTGCTCGAAGCAGGCAGCACATGACTCTATAACCTACATCAAGTTAAAATAAATTGTCACTCCATCGGTGTATTGAATTAACTGCCAAAGTGATGTGAAGTGTAACGAATGGAAAACCAGCATACCTTTTTCAGCGGTATCCCTTCTTTTTCAGGATCTATTACATGAATCGCAATCAAAATTTCGGATGGATCAAGAGAAGGGCCATGTTGTGGTGATCCCTGCAATAGGTAGCAAGTTATGGTACATGCACAGGCTAGATAAGATTTTTAACTAAATGAAAAGTGAAACCTAAATATGTTAGTTGAGAAATTAAGTCAAAGAATGAGCCAGAAATATGTATTGCTAAGAAAACCTCGAAGGTATGAAGCTTTACATAAAGTATGCAACAAACATCTTGGCCCAGATATGAACAGACATTCATATTTCATAGAAGAGAAAAACTTACCTGCAGGATTCGAGAAAGGGCAACTTGAAACTTATCCACAGGAAGGTTCACAATATTGGGAAACACAGACATGACCTGAGAAGCATGACGAAGAATAACTAACGTGAAAAGAATACAGAAAAATAAAACCCTGGCACTAATGCCTACATGATATATGTGATCTCCAGACTACAATGCTTATATTTTTGCGTACAGCCAGTTATTTTTTATATTTTAAACGTTCTAAAAGTGCAGGAGAGAAAACCTCATCTTTTGGCAAATGAGCCATGACTGGAAAAAGGAATTCGACATCCTGCAAAATGAGGCCAGTAGTTTGTAACTTAGAATAATTCAGGCAGGATACAATCTGATCATATAATGTCAGCAAGAACTTGAAGTTCAACACAGATTCAGAGAAACAGGCAACCTTTGTTTTCGAATATAAGTTCTTCACGGAGGAAATCAGATCTTGAGATGGCACTGCTCCATCAGTGAGAGTCTGTAAAACCTGCATGGCAATGTAATATCTTGGATTATAGAAATGCATTCAAATGAAAGAAATTCACTTATCAAGTATATTTTCATGAACCCTCTTTCAAATACATGTGAAAGTAGAACTTTGACCAATAGAAGACAACATGTCTTAATATGCAAAGAAAAACACAATTTGCACCTGCATGAGGAGCTCCCGACAGTCAGCTGGTGGATCTGAGATGATCCCAAGAAGGTCAGGAGAGGATCGTATCGTACGAATCAGAATGGGTAGTTGTTTGTGAACTGCCTGGAAAAATACAGTTTATATTAGACAAAAGAGCCATGAAATATTGAATAAGAACAAAAAGAATATGCGATCTATTGGCATGGCAGAGAATGTTGGATGCAAGACCTGTTTTGCAGCCTGTGGTAGACTACCATATATTTCAAATACACGCCGGAGAAGGGAATGTTTCTGGCAGTGAGATACAATCCACGTGCTGTTAGTAGAATTCAGATAATCATACTAAGGGTTGCAGAGCAGTACCACTAACCTTGGTGCACAAAGCAAAATAAAGTGACATCAAAGTTTGAGCATCTGCTACTGAGGATAAATTTTCTAAACCACCATCCTTCAGAAAACACAAAGTCAAACAAATCAGAAAAGGCAGACTATACTTTGCTTCAAAAGGAACAGCAAAGATGAAAGCTATGATGCTAAGAGTACGTTCCATATCCTAATAATACTTGCAGTTCTTTTCATTTACAACAGTGCATTGGTTTATCATTATCTTCTCTGTTTTCAACAGTTTTTCTTGAGAATATTTGTTGACTTTAGCATAAAATACAAGGCAATACTGTTTAAGAATCATTTAAAAGCCACGACTAGTTCAAATAGCAGCAGGGGCATGTGTGAAAGAAAGTAGAGCATGAACTAAACCTGGTGAACTTCAGGTGTAGCCATTTCAGCAGCTGAGCGGATTCAGCCACTGGAATCATTTCCAGGACTGAATTAAGTTTTTCATTTGCAAATTCTTCAATCCTTTTGGAAATGCTTGCCATGGGAAATAGCTTATTTGCTACCTGTTATTACCAAATGAAAAATGAAGTGAACAAAATCACATAAGGCACCTTTCTCACAAGCAGGATGGATTAAGGGATTACCAGACGTATGGCCTTCATGCGGACCTCATCTAGACGTTGATTGAACTCTGTAAGGAACACTACTACTTAGTGACAGGGAATATCAAGTCTACACTTAAAGCAGAATAGCTGTACTAGATCAAAGCATGATGACCGATGTGGAAGTTTTATCCACTGTAATTACATGTTAAAAGTTTAATCTTAAGCCCATGCAAGTGAACGGGAAATATAAATGATAAACCACTATTATATGTGTTGAACGACGCTAAAAAAAGCAGGTAGAATTGATTTAGTGCTTCACAATTGTACCCATGCATGCCAAAAATTTAAACTTAAACTCATGGCATGTTTGCTCACTTTTGCGCTCTACTACCAAATCAGAAGTAAAAACAGATAATTCTTACGCTACCACTGGCACCAGACATGCCATTGTCAGTTCGCGATCAATAAGACAGATTATACAGTGGAACTATATAGTTAAGCAAGCATATCACACGTATTGACGTATATGTTAAAAAAATAGATCAGTAATATATCATGGTGTCCATACAGCACCTGCAAAGCAATCTCCAGACATCTGTCCCGGTTTGAAGGTCTTAACATGATAAGGTTCCAGACAGCACTTAGACCTTGGGTTACCCTATCACCACTCTGAAGATCCTTGTCCTGCTTCTCATTATTTCCAGGAGAACATAGACCCTCTAGCAGCTTTAATACACCTTCTGGTAAGTATGGCATCTCACAAAGCAATTTGCCAAGTGACTTATCTGAAGCCGGAAACATATCACGAAGATTTTCGGCCTGGGCAGAAAGAGAAATAGTTAGCCATCTTACAAATAAAAGGTAGCTGTGAAAAAACTAACAAAGTTTGAAGGTGACATACTACTGTCAGAACAAATGATTCATAAACTGACGTGGCAGTTCTAGATGAAAGAAAGTCCTGATCCTGTTCTGCCTCACGATATAACCTGTTCAGAATGCACAGTGTCAACTCGTGTCCCTGCTCAAGTAATGATGAGTTAGAATTCATTGGAGGAGGCATAATGAGTGAAACCACCTAAGTAACCACATAAGCGAAGTTGTAGCAAACATGCATTGGGCAAACAATGTCATATAGAGATATAATAATCATCTCTACTAATCTGTAATCTCGCTACATGAAATCACGGAACACGTACATAATAGGACAACAATAGATAGATGATCAAGAATGTTGACGTGCTCATTCACTAGTTCACTTATTCAACCACTGGGTCACTGGTTTGAACCACAGATCATAGACATAGTATGAATACATAAAAGTAAATATTATTGCAAGTGAAATATATTTTATTTCGTTTTCTTTAGGCAGTCATGGTTCTGGGGTTTGCATTTCCACTATTACAATACTACTGGTGTTTGTTACGTCTGATCCTCTGCGGTCAGAAAGGGTATCTATTGCTCCTAGGACAGTTATTCTATGTACATGCTTAGAAATGATAAACTTGAGTCCAGAAACCTAACCACTGATTTGAGTTTTTCTGGTTAATCACTAAACATCTAGTTCGGTCCTAGATCCTAACTAATTAACTACGAGAACTCTTACAAAAACCATTTATATGATGTTGATATGGGGTATATCTTACCTCATTATTTACATAATCAGACAGCACATGCTTCTGGAGAAGCTCCCAAGGGTCCAACTCCAAAGGAAACTGCACCAGCAAGTTACATAAATAAATAGTGTCTCAATGATACAGTATAAGAGTGTCTCAATAATTCAGTGTGTCTGGGGAAACTGAGTTCATCTAAATAGCAAAAAATGTTCCGTACAAAGACCATTGACCAAAGTTCAAGCCAAGAATGGTACTTGACAGGAGAAATGGTGATCAATACCTCAACACCTAGGTGAGAAAGCAATGGAAGACGAGCTTTTGAACCACCAGCTTCTTCTTGCTTATCTCTCTCAAGAATACGTAGAAACGCTTCTTTTTGAAGGAGATCTTTCGCCTCATCGGTTAGATCGACATTAGTCACAACCAACTTTGGAAGAACGTGCTGTGAAGTAAGGGCATTCAAAGAAGAAAACTGTGACTGGCTTCCTTCAGCAGTAGAAGAGCTTGGACTGCGAGTTTCAGAACATTGAGCCAAACTGAAACCAACTGAGAATTGTCAGCCGCGGCAATGAACTGATAAAACTGCCAGAATGTTCTTGGGTTCCCTGAGGCTCTGTAGAAGCATGGGAAGTTTCTGATGATTCCTGAACCTCAATCGATAACCCAGCAGCATCTGCAATGGGTACTTTATCCTCTACTGTTTCTATATCTAATGGAACTGCTGAACTGTTACTGAACTCTTCCTTCGGTGTTTTTAATGCGGTAAGAACAGGAGAACTTGCAAGAACTGGTGTGATGTCACCAGCAGCAGATGTCACCAGAGCAGAATCCTCAGCTGGAGGTACTTCATCTTGATCAGTTTCGCTTATTGTCTGAAACAGAACATTCAATAAGCAAAAAGAAACAAGAAAATCTAACAAAATAAAGCAGGGACAGCTACAGAAACTACCTTCAGTAGGGACTCTAACAGAGGAAAGCGACCTGAAAGAAGCTTCGAACTCGGAGCAATAGAGGACTGGCTAGTTGAAGGAGATTGTTGATGATCTACTGGATGAGAAACTGGCAGGTGTTGCATGTTAACCATTACCACCTCCGCTAATAAGTCAGCAGCGATACTGGATGACAGGATTTGTAGTGATGCAGCAGCTCTGTCGCCTTGCGCAGCTAATGTAGCAAACATACCAATTAATTGATATACAGCTTCAGAATTTTCAGTTCTTGCAAGGACGTGCTGATTGGATGATGAATCAACAGAGGCTGCCTCGGTATTTCTCTTATTTGTCTCTTCACTGTGTTCTTGAGCATCATGTGATTGTCTGGCTTTTTTACTAGAATGGCCATCATCTTCTAGAATATCATTCATGTCATCAGCCAGACTTCGCTTGTTACTGTTGTCAGTGCTAGTCTCCTGTCAAGGAAATATAGTAGTTTCGATAAACTTATAGATTGGACAAATACTAGGGGGAAGAAGAGTTGCAGGGGTTTGAAAATTTTCAACTTTCATTCTGTTTCTTCAAATGTTGTTCTTTAAGAAGAAGAGAGGTGCAGAAGACAGATAAAACTTGGATATAGAGATACATACTGTCGGAGGCAATGATCCAGCCCTGTTTGAAGTGTCCCCAACACTCCTAGCAGCATTTGCGGTATGTTCTATTAAATCATTTGCAGTATTGTCTAATGAATCCTCCTGGTTGATAATATTTTGAGCCTCTAATAAGCGAGCTCGCCACTGCAAAATGATAGCCTCAAATAAGTAAGAATGCACCTAGAGCAGAGACTGAAAACATAAGCGCGAAGTGACACATGTCAGACAAACCACTCAGAGAAAAAGCATATCAAGTAAAGTTCCTTGACAAAAAACAGCTAATATGTACATGGGATCTTACAATTTACTGCAAAAAGCTAGAAAAATACCGGCTCAGCACTTGAATGTGTACATTTCAGGCATGCATCAATGGCACTCTTCAAAGCATGGAATGCGCCTGGAACTTGCATTTTAATAATGGTATTTGCTGGGTCCAAAGAAAGTAAAACTGGCAGTATGCGTCCATAAAAGGAAGGCCTTCTTTGAGCAATAGCCGAGAGACTGGGGAGGTATATGTTAGAACATGAGGTAAGTTCCACGGATGGTACAAACTGCCCATACACAGAAACATATAATGAAATACAAATGGATGAGGCTAACCTACTAACGAAGACAATGATCATCGATGTGCTGAGTGATCTTATTTTAGGTGGCTTAAGCTGTTCTAGCAACAGTCCCAGGTTCTGGCTGGCTTCCATGGCTAGATCACCAACATTAAGCAAAGGGTGACCTCCCCTTAACCATGCTATATTGAATCCCATGTCTACAAAGGATTGAAAGATGATCATGTCATAAATCAAATTTAAAGAGATCATTCTGTATAAAGCACACCATATGTTCTACCTTCTGCAGCTTGGTTTGGTGGATCGATGTGATATCAGGATCTGGGGTGTGCATAAGAACTGTTTTTTCAACAAACTTAACGGCCAGCAACCTGACTCCTTCATTGCTGGTAGGCTGACATGGAGATACCACAGGTGTAAGAAACTTACGCCTAGAGGATGCAATTAACTGGTTGCAAAACAAGGAAGCTTACCTGAAATGCCATGACCGACACCGCTGATTTAAGCTTGAGCATCCATTCCCATGACACTTTGAGTGAATCATCAATCCCGCCGCTTGAGAACAAACCCTGGATTTAGAACCAGCAAATAGCAACATGAGCCGAAGTCCACATACATACAGGCAACCCGAAAAGGTGCTGCTAGTAGTATTACCTGGATAACTAGCTGCTGTAGTACTTTGGCAAATAAGTCTGTTCCTGTTTTAACAGCCTGTCTCGCAACTGCAGGTGTCTCATCATTCAGAAGGTCGAGCAGAGAGGGCATCACGTCGGGTATATACACCATGTGCTTTGTCCCAACCTCACCAATCATCCTATGTCATGGACCAGTTGAAATGCAAATGAAGTCAAAATGCTAGTCCATGTCAGCACGCTTCACAAAATACCGTAACAGAAAACATTTCCATCACGCATAGAAGGCTATGAAGGGCTATGGCATCTGTTAACTCTACACCTTCAGCGAGCACTCGACGCAAGTACATCAAAGCCATGCGAAACCAGCACAACTGATCATCTACAGCACATCTAGCTGGACAAATAGCAACTGTAGCTTCCATGCCACCACATAAAAACACAGTAGCATTTTTTTTGTGTTTTTATATTCGCTACGAACTTAAATTTCAGAGTGAATTGGCAGGAAAAGTTAAGTTGCAGACGAAACTGATGAGTGAAACAGACACTGAAGTGCCGCAACGAACGACTAATCCCCAAATGGCCAAGGCGCAAGCGTCGAGCCGAACAAAAGCAGAAGATGAAGCGGGAGCACTCACTCGGCTACGAGCCTGCGCACGGGGCCTGCCTCGTCGGCGCGGAGCTCGGCGAGGCGGGGGACGAGCTGGTGGAGCGGCAGCCGGCGGAGCTCGCGCACCTGCCGCAGGCGCGGCCCCATCCCGCCGTCGGCAGAATCCGGCTGGGGGAGGCCGTGCGGGAGGAAGGGAGGCTGGAGGGCCACCGCCATCGGAGGGACGGACGGGCGGAACCCTAGCTCCGGCGATCCCCGGCGACGCGCGTCCGTCCTGGAGTGGTTTCTCCCCTCTTAAAACCTTTTTTTTTTTTTTGAGAATACTTAAAACCTTTTTTCTATTCTTGATAAATGGTTCGGTCGGCCTTTTGTGGCCTTATTAAGTACTGAATCCAAAGTTAGAGCGTAGGTGGGCCTAACTTCTATGGGCCGAGCGCCGACAGCATGGGCTCTGTAAGCCGATGACGGGAGCCCGTAGGGGTGGCCCTATATATCGCCTTTGGCGAGTCGTATCGTACGACTCGCCGGCGAAAGGCGCGTCGCCCCGAAGGCCCAACGGCCAATTACCTTCGATCGCTTTTTCCTTTTTCTTCTGAACCTCGTTCGCTCTTTTTTCTTTTACTAGTTCAGTGCCCGTGCGTTGCTACGGGTTTTCATTTTTTTAATGTGTGATATATATGAAGATAATAACACACAAGAGTAGTATTTCTAAAAGTAATAAGATTACATTTTCTTAAGTGGAATTAGATAAACAATCTCAAAGTAGACGTCCTATGCACATAAAACAACAACCATATAATTATCTCTCATCAACTACGGGAATGGAAGTACATGATCTTATCTACAAAGGCCTACATCTTTCTTCCCTGCAACCTGCATTCCAGAAAACAAATTGTTATCTTCAAGATTAACCTCTTCCCAAATGCTTCAAAAAATTACCTTGATTAAACAAGAATTAACTCAAATAGAAATGTTGGCACAACTCTCATCGATTTCCACTGATATGGTGGCATAGCCCACCCTCTTATCTTCCTCCCATATGTTCTATCCTTACCAAGAGCATTTGGACAGTTAAATCCTTACTGGAGCTACATCACACAAAAAGGAAATAGAAACTATTTGACAAGATAAACCTTGTATTTTATATTTGAGGGTGTGTAACGTTTTTAATTCAACCAGGAAGGTTAAATAAATTACGAAGGAATATAGTAGAAGCAGAAATATGGGGTTGTTAAATCCAAATGGCAGAGTCAGTTCAAATCTAGATCTGCTACAGAAAAAACGCTATACATTTCCTCCTTTTCAGTTGTAAAGATCATGTACATGACGTCTCTAGTGTTTAACTGGCCAATAAAAGATGTGAATCCTTATCTACTTAAGATACTACCACACATCAACTATCTCCAAAACATAATGATCCACTAATGTGCTGCCAAACGAAATTACAATGATATTTGATTCTGGCACACATCGAGCTGACTGCTGAGATGATTATGATATGCTTAGGGTATGCAGGTAGCACAAAGCAACCTCATTTTAACTATAACTACTCACTTGTCTCACTCAAGTAATATGAAGATGCAATTCATTCCCCAAGATAGTTTAATCCGCTACTATTAGCTGGATATGTTTTACATTTGTTACAAGCACCTGAATGTATTCTTATTTTCTTATTTCAGATAGACTGCCTTAACTGAAGCCCAAAAAAACACTATCTATGCAAACAGACAATCTCCCTTGTTGTTTCAGAGTAATACTGACCTTGTAATGCATATACTCTATATCTGCAAATAGCAGTACTGAAATAAGTTCGATCAGAAACTGAACTCATAACCATGTAATGCTCCAAAAACAGTTTTCTCACATTCTTCCGATTTGCTTTCTTGGTAAAACTGAATAAGAAGAGGTGCCCATGTTTCTTTCCGATGTGTGTGATTTAGACAACCATACATTGACGTGATAAAAAACAAAGTAAAGACTTGACGATTGAAGGACAGAAATGCGCAAAAAGAGCAGTACTTAATAGCCAATATGATATAAATTACCTCTGTACGTGTGATCATTTCGATTAATGCAGCAAGACCTAATTAGAGGCCCAGCTAACTTGGCATTCGCAATAGCTAACAAAACCAACAATGGTTGTTGACGGACATCATAATCATTGAACATTTTCCCTACAACATAGTTTATACACACTCCAACCTGCATAGACAAGAAAGCAGGACTTGACTGTCCATTGACAAAAATGGCGATCCATGTCTGGAAAAAAGAGCAGGTAAATGATCAAATTCCTTATGAGTGAATCATAATTATCCTCCAAAAGAACCTTCAATATAGGCGGCACTCCAGAGTGAATGATATGCATAAGATAGCAGTGATTTTTTTTCCATGAATCATTGCATTAGAGCGAGGTGAATGATATGCATAAGATAGCAGTGATTTTTTTCCATGAATCATTGCATTAGAGCGACTTTACATGGTTGTTATCCTACAAAGCCCACAGTCCACAACATTAGTATTCCATCAAATTCCATTATTTGCAGCAGGTAACTTATAAAGCATTCATCCAACAACAAACAGTTTTTCGAGCATCAGGATTGAAAGTGCAATTAAAGATTAGTTCAGCAAACCTCTCCTCGGAAAGGGGCGGCATTCAAGATCGAATCCAAAGGAGACCTGCCTTAAAGAAGCAATTCAGAACGTGTGGATGCTATGTTGGTATCTTCCCTTCACATTCTCTATAGCATAAACTCAAACGGGGCAGGATTATGATGTCAATCCCGTAAGAGGAGTAATTACAGATAAGCTACAACTATGTGGCAGTCTACTAAAATCGACCAACTATGAGGCATTTAAGCAAACACGTAAAGAGCAGTCGAAATCACCTCATCAGATTGAGATTGTGGTGGAGACGATCTGGAGCGGGGTGGTGAGGTATGGCGTGCACATAGAGTGTCCCATGTTTGCAGCCTCCGTGCATAGCGGGAGTGCGGGACTGCAGGAGCCCGACACCACACACACCTGATGCTCCCTTACAAACATTGTCATGGTTGGCAGCTCCGCCCCCATGGAGATTGGCAGCTCCGTCCCCATGGAGATTGATTTCTTTCGCGGCTTGGGTGAGGTGGAGCGCTTTTCCGACCGGTGGCGGCGCGAGAGCCGTGGAGGACGCAGACTTAGACACTGAGACACACTACGCGCGGCATAGTGGAGTCATGGCCAGTGGTGGAGCGGACCGGTGGCGGCGCGAGAGCCGTGGAGCGCGCCGAGCAGGGATTGGTCTGGGCAAAGCGCGCCGGCGAGCAGGGCTCACGGCCAGGGTGTGGCGGCGGTGCAGTCCGCGGCGGGATCCGTACGGAGAGGATCTGGAGGGTGGGGATCGAGGCCACGGATCCCGCCGGGGCCTGGACACCGCGCTCCGCCTCCTCCGCGTCCACGCCTCGGCCTCCTGGTGCCGAGGTCCGGCCGGGGCCGCGCGCCGTGACGCCGACCCCTCCCTCCTCCGCCGCGGCCTGGATACCGAGATCCCCATACTCCGCGTCCACGCCTGTCGAGGCTGTGAGTCGCCTCTGTCCCCATGTTGGCTCTCCGGCAGGCGGGCCGCCGCAGCCCGCCACCGCGCGGACCTCTTCGTCCCGCCGCCGGCCACGCCGTCCGGGTCTCCTTCCGCCGGAGCGGGCCACCGCGAATCATTCTGCTGCCACCGCCGCCCGCCTCCCTTCTGGGCTGGCGCCAGGTCTCAGATGATGATGTCGACTGTTCCCGGTAAGGGTCATCGCCTTGAGGATTTGTTTGCTGCGTGCTAGCCTGCCTGGTAATCATTTTTAACAGAGGACAAAGAGTGGGATTTTAGCTAGCACGAGGGAGGAGAAGAGAGGGCTCGGTACCTCGCAGCAGCAGCATGATGTGGAGCTTTCAAATTGTTCGGTTGGACTGGGCGAGTTGGTGGTGGTGGTGGTGGGCCACGTACAGGTCGATCGTCCCCTTGTAGATCCTGGTAGAGGACGGACGGACGGGCTGAGGTTGGCGAGCGGGATCTCGTCGTCCTCCTCCTTAATCATCTGCATTCAAACACGGGCATGGGGAGGAGCATGAGGAAGAAGGGTGTGGAGGCTGAGAGGAGAGGGGATTAGTAGATGGGCAGCTTACTTATGGTGGTCGGTGAGCTCGCCGTGGCCGGCGTCAGACCTTGCCAGCGCCGTTGCATCTGCTGCTGCTGCTTGGGGAGGAGGGGGACGACCGGTGGTCGGCCGTTCAGCTCCCGTCGCCGGCGGATCCAGAGCGGGGGCCATGACCTCGCGAGTAAATCTCGGCCGGTCTAGGTTTGGTGGAGGCGCACGGAGGGGGGTTGGGATCTTGGTGGTGGGTGGAGATGCAGCAGGAGCACGGAGCGGTGGCGGGCTGCGGGCGAGATCAAGATGCAGAAAGGGGATCCATTGAGGAGGAGAAGAAAGGGGATCGTGCTAGCCTGCCTGGTAATCAAATCCTATTAATGCCCACCCTCCAGATCCCCGGTGATCATCTGGCGCCGGTGATCAGGGGAGTCGGAGAGCTGCCGCCGGATCTGCGGGATGCAGGGGATCGAGGCCGCCAGCCCGGGGCGACGACGACCTGTGAATCCTGTGACGCAGGGGATCGTGGGGCAAAGGGTGTTTTTGCAAAGTGAATATCGAACCAGTATACGTCTAAAAAAGGACTGCGGGCTGATTTTCATCTTCCACAGGGGTGTTTGTGCAAAAGTGGCATTTCTTCCGTCCGGCAGACGACAAGACACTGCGTTCTTTTGTAGCAGAGACTAGGAAACATGACCGTGCGTTGCAACGGGAAAAAACTCTGCGTATATACCTTGTTCTATCGGCACGATTGCACCATCGGCGACCATCGCCTACCGCGTAGAGCTGACAAAGTGTGTGAGGGCTGCCACCATAGCTCGTACTCCACGTAGGTACTCTTCGCGCAGCAGCGGCTGCCTCCCTGATAATTTTTGGATTGTCATAGTTGTACCCTCGTGCCGCTAAAAAAAACGAACAAATTTGTTAGTTCCTCCAATTACATTGAATCCGTATCTATATCCATAGATCGCCAATGAGATGATATGGCAATTTTAGTATTCTACTTTGAAATAACTAATCACAATTAAAGAACAATTAGAGAAAAGAAAGAGAAAGAGTTTAGAAAAAAGTGCCATGCAAAGCTAGCACCTCACATGATTGAATACATACATATTTGGGAGAAGAAAAGGTTAGCAAGATTTAATGGGTAGGCCATCTTACAGGAGCTTCAAAGATGCATTACATAAACTGCTAGACTGGCAAATTGTGGGCGTTGGCTTCCGTAGCAAAGTGGCTCCCTAGCTATGTAACAAATTTCACTCGCTATTGCAATCACAGGATCACTTGCATAGTTGCATGCCAGCTCATGAAGTTAAATTCTGACATATATCCCAGTTTAGTTTTGCCGTGTAGGGAAAATAGACAGATCAGACGAAGAGGAGATCAAATCGAGTAGGCACTCTGAGTTAAGAAGGCATTTTGTGTTGTTGGTTCCCTCGCTGGTTTTGTCGTTGCGCCCGACATGGAAAGGAGACGTGAGGTGGATGGCCCGCGCCGCAGGAACGATTGGGCGCGGAGGTTGTCCGAGAGTAGGGATAAAAACGGAGCGGAATCTTTTCGACTTTTCCGCGGAAAAACGGAAACGGAATGGAAATACGGAAACGGAAACGGAATTTTGCAAAACGGAAATGGAAACGGAAACTTTTATGCGGAAACGGAAACGGAAACGAAACATCAGATTCCGGCGGAATGACCACGAAAACGGAACTTTCCGTTTCCGGTAATACGGAACTTTCCGTTTTTGCTATGCGGTGCTTTCCACATCCAGTAGGGCCAGTAATTCCAGTAGAAACATTTAGACACATTACATGAAATGCATAAAAAAATAAAAGGATCTGAAGCTACCGTGTTTAGGCCATATATACTCGCATATCATGTCCCTCTCGAGTCGTTACCAGTTCGACATTTCAGTGTAGCACTAGTGTTAAGGACGATAGTAGATGTTTCTTAATATTGCCAAAGTTGATAGCATATGCACACTATATTATATAATCATGATAACTCGTTATATTTTATTTCATCTTAGAAAATTGATAATTTTGTTGGTTTGATTGAGTTTTCGTGCATTATTTAAGGGGTTGCTTTGTTCCGGCAAACAACCGTTTTCTGTTCCGTGTCCGCACCGTATTCGGTACATATCTGTTTCCGATAATTTTTGTTTCTGTATTTGTTTCCGGGGTTTCTGTATTTGTTTCCGCTTCCGCAAACAAATATGAAAACAAATGTGGCACCACTCAGTTCCGTCCGTATCCGCTCCGTTTTCATCCCTATCCGAGAGTGTCGATGGCCTCCTGCTTGTCCTCGTTCACACCCATCCGCATGTAAACGTCGTCTCCCAGCGGGGCAGCTCAAGAAACCCCTCCACAGGGACCCACTGAATCCTCTTCCAAACCGCCTCTCCACAAGGATTCGTGGCTTGACCTCGGTGACGAGGACGACGGCTTCTTGAAGGTCAGTGCCTGCGTCGACGAGCAGGCGAAACAGGGCGCTTCGGGCGGGGCATGTCGAGCAGGGCCTGCGTCTACTTGAAGAGGAAGAAGAGGGCCGCTCCCAATCGTCCAGGTCCGGGTCGTCCGTTCTTCTTGTGTCGAAGGAGGCGAGTAGCTGCTCGAGTCGGGCCGGCGGCGTAAGGTCTCCTCTGTACGTTTTCCGCTTGATATTCATGTGCAGCCGTGCAGGAGACCCTGCCGTATATTTTATAGGTGGAACCGTGGAGGCCATCGACTTTAGCTGAGAAAACGGAACCACAACAGAAGCAGAAACGGAACCGAGTCGACGTACAGGAACAATTTTTAAAAATCGGAACCATTTTCAAAAAAGTGAAACAATTTTTTAAAATCTGAACCATTTTTCGGTTCAGAACCATTTTCAAAATGGAACCATTTTTAGAAATCGTAACCATTTTTTTCATTCGAAACCATTTTCAAAAATCGGAACCATTTTTCGGTTCGGAACCATTTTCAAAAAGGAACCATGTTCAAAAAATCGGGACCATTTTTTTCATTCGAAACCATTTTCAAAAATCAGAACCATTTTTTCGGTTCGGAACCATTTTAAAATGGGACCCATTTTCGAAAAATCGGAACCATTTTCAAAACTCGAAACCATTTTTTCGGTTCGGAACCATTTTCAAAAAGGAACCATTTTCGAAAAATCGGAACCATTTTTTCATTCGGAACCATTTTCAAAAATCGGAACCATTTTTTCGGTTCGAAACCATTTTCAAAAAGAAACCATTATTTCGGTTCGGAACCATTTTCAAAAAGGAACCATTTCAAAACAAACCATTTTCGAAAATCAAAACCATTTTTAAAAAATAATTATTTTCCAAAATATGAAAGATTTTCAAAAGTAAGCGAAAATTAAAACATGAAAAAGGAAAAAAGAAAAAGTGAAACAAAAAACAGAAAACAAAAAAATAAAACCGAAAAAGAAAACAGAAAAAGAAAACGGAAAAGAAAACATAAAAACAAAACGGGAAAAGAAAACAAAAAAAGATAAAGAAAACGAAAAAGAAAAAGAAAAAGGAAAAGAAAAATAAAACGGAAAAAGAAAAAGGAAACGGAAAAAGAAAAAGAATCAAAAACACGAAAGAATAAAAAGAAGAATAGAGAAAAGTAAACACAAGCCCCATTGTGGCCTAGTGGTTGTGCACTGGAACCAGGTCCGTGGAGATACCGAGTTCGAATCCTAGCTCCCTTCGCGCGATGATCCTTTTATTACATCGCTCTGGTGATCATGGGCCGGCCCACCTGGCGAATCCGTGTAGGCGAGTCGGAATTCCGACTCGCAAAAGGCGATAAATAGGGTTTCCGCCTGTATGGCGCCCGCGTGCGGCGCACCAGACTCGCACCGCCCGAAGCGGGTGTGATCTGGGCCGGCCCATTAGCCAATTCGCTGCAGGCGGCGTCATTTTTTTTTACACGAATATTTTTAAAATCTGAATATTTTCAAAATATGAAAAAAAATCTGGACCATTTTCGTTACTGTTTTTTAACCATTTTAGAAAATGAACAATTTTTAAATTTGGAACCATTTTCAAATTTGGAACCATTTTTAAATTTGGAACCATTTTCGAAAATGAACAATTTTTTAATTTGGAACCATTTTTAATTTGGAACTTTTTAAAATGGAACCATTTTCAAAAAACGAACAATTTTTAAATTTGGAATCATTTTTAAATTTGGAATCATTTTAAATTTGGAACCATTTTCAAAATAGAACCATTTTAAAATTTGGAACCATTTTCAAAATAGAACCATTTTCAAAATTGAACCATTTTTAAATTTGGAAACATTTTTAAATTTGGAACCATTTTCAAAATAGAACCGTTTAAAAAATGAACAATTTTCAAATTTAGAACCATTTTTAAAATGGAACCATTTTTAAATTTGAAACCATTTTCAAAATGAAAGCATTTTAAAAAATAAACAATTTTCAAATTTGAACCATTTTTAAATTTGAAACTATTTTCAAAAATTAAACTATTTTCAAAAAACAATTTAAAAAAGAGCGAAAAACAACAAGAAAAGAAAAAATAAAACGAAAACAAAACAGAAAAAAAGAAACGAAGAAGAAAAAGGAACAAGAAAAAAACGAAAGAAAATGGAAAGCCACCCGATGGGCCGGCCCGGCAGAAGCTCCCCGTTAGCGGCGCGGCCGATTCGCGCCGCTAACGGGCGGCATATAGGGTTTGCCGCCGATGACGAGGCTTCGCTGGAGTCGAGTTTTTGTGCAAGAAAAACATGTGGTGTTGCTCTCCTGCTCGAGTGAACGGTGATGGCAACCAGTCACACGTACTCGTCAGCATTTCTTAAGCATCCAAGGAATTGAGCATGAACGCACGTACTCATCAGCATTTCACTGTTCCTAAGCTGGTGTGTGCCGATAATATCAAGCAGAGGACGATGCAACCGCGGCTGCAACTCGAGGAACGCAACATGCATCATTTGAGAGAGCAACTTGAAGTCTTGAACACCAAAAGAAGAACTGTATGCTTCGATGCCAGATAAAAAAATCATGACCGAAAACCAATCCCGAATCGAGTTAGAGTCGTACGGCAAGCCTATAAGAACATCTCTAGAAGATAATATAAGAAATCGGTACTTTTTTTTAGAGAAAGCCATCATGGCATACTTTATTAAGTGGAAATAATAGTTATATTGTTTGCGATTACAACTCGAATACAAATAGGAGGATCGCCATGACAAACATCATGGTCGGCCTCATTAAACTTAGCAAGTTCGTGATCTGCCATATTGGTTTACCTAGGACAATGTGCAAAACTAACGTGTGCAAAACTGTGACAAAGAAGAGTGCGCTCCTCATATATGACTGCTGCCGCCCCAGAGAATTTCCTCCATTTTGCATGATCTCCAAAACCTCCAAACAATCTGATTCGACTTGCATCCAGAAATCGGTACATTTCTGAGTATGGCGTATGTCCGGTAGAACATGTACCATAAAACACTAAAAAAAATAGCTATCATACGGGCCTACATGTCATTGGGTCACATTTTTTCTTTTTCTCTTTTCCGACTAATATTTTGCCCTAGGTCGACCATCCTCACCAGTCTCACACCACCCCGTGTTGTGCGTCGCGCAACGAAGAGTACATCTAGAATATTTAAATGAGTTTTGGGTAATTCATAACAAGGCAATTAAGAAACTTACCATTATTGTAAGTGTAAGTGTTGCATATCTTAGATTATAATATTTAAATTTTGAAAAGTGCCAAATGTCACCGATGAGTGGACAATGCTCAATGCAAGTGGATCAACATCTTTGGAGACGCTTAAAAATAGAAAATGTATAGTCTCTTATGAAATAATTCCTATTTTCTTATGTCTTACTATCAAGAATGGTATTTGGCAAAGTAGAGGAAAAGAAACCCAATCAAAAGTCTACAAAGATTGTCTCTCAAATCCATTAGAAAATATCCTTTTGTACCTCAGAATATTTTTGTCTTCGGTACCTTCGACCATGTCATTTTGATCTGGTAACTCCAAGATTCCGTTTCCCGCTCGACAAATTCAAAGTTTGTAGATGTCAGGAACATCCGGGTTGTACCATCCGGTAATTTCAGAGTTAATTACATTTTCCAGTAACGGCCGAATTTTGCTTTTTGCCTATAATAAATAGACCCACACACTAAGGAAAAAATGGAGGTTTTAGAAGTGTTTTTCTGAGAGAAGAGAGGCTCATACTTGCTCGCATATTTTTCTCTATCTCTCTCTTGCACCTATATCTATTTTTCCATTCTAATTTTAAAAGATTCATTGTGCTTTGAGATAAGCTACCAGAAAGGGCTTCAGCGACGAAGTTGAACATCAGAGGTGAGAGGGTCTCCTCTTGACGTAGAGATGTAAATGGGACACCATTAGGGTACTCTCAACCCTCTTTAGTTCAAAAAAAGATGAACTATTTTTTCCAATGACATCATCTTTTTTGAAAATAAGCTTTTCCAATGAATCATCATTTGGTTGGGTCAAATACGGCAGCCGCCCTGGTAAGCAAGCAGCGCCGAATGCCATCACCATCTGACGGTCCAGCTAGCACATCGATCATCATTCACACGAGCCGTCCTGGCTCGATGAACCAGGGTCCAGGATCATCCACTCGCAGTCGCAGGACGCTAGATCTAAAAGCCGCGACACCTATGCCGGCCGATCCGACCGCCGCTCCCCCCAGCTTATCCGACCACCACGCTTCGGCACGGAGGGCCTGGCATCCTGTGTTGGCTACAACCTTGGTTCTCTCAATCTCACGAGAGCAGAGGGGAATGGTTCGGAGGAAAACGAAGACAACAGTTTGTGCAGCTTTCGACTTTCTGGTTTCTTCTCCTTTTATTCAACAAGGAAACAAACATGCCGTGGAGATCGCCATGCCACCGACTAGATCGTGCTATCCACGATCTGGAGCACGCCGACGGGATCCTACAATGTCAGACAAAATCCTACAGAACACGTCTGTGCCCAGCTGAACCTATACCTTAAAACGGCTAACTCTGACGTAACTGAATATTGACACCTAACTCTGACGAAACAGAAATCTATTCAGCTAACAGCTAGTTTATTCCAACATCCCGCTTTACGAATTTTCGCAGATTTGATCACCTGTCAGTAGATATTATATTGTCAAACAGAACAGCTATATCGTGGGCTCAGTTATGGGCAACTTCAGCTTTCTGGGCAGCTTCATCTGCATCCTGAAAATGTATAACAGGTTCTAATTCTTTACATTTATTTGCAGCTGAGCTGGTAAAATCATGAACCCATGTTTCATTTGGAATAATACAGAATGTATATGCCAATATGTATGACAGTCAGATAGATTACAAACTTTCAATGAAAATATAGCTTTCCCACCGAAGTAGTGCTCCAGAATAACACACTGAAAGCGAACACCGAAAATATGATACGTGAATACGATCGAGGTCGAGATAATAAATGAAAAACTTCCAGTTGATCTTCTCCGGGTTGTACATGCTCTGGCATGAGACCCCGTAGGCCTCAAGCTTGCATCTTCTCGATCTGTTGCACTACATCAGACATTGCAGGCCTCGAGTTAGCGTCTTCACTGCAGCAATGTATGCCAAGCTGCAGGAGTCGAACTATGCATTCCTCTTTCTGCTGTTGTCCCAGGAGGTCCACGTCGATCACCTTCGCAGCCCACTCGTGTTGTGCAACGGAACGCACCCACTGCGGCAAATTCAACCCCTCCTCAAGCTGTGTGTTCTTTGCAGGAGCCTTCCGGGTGAGAAGCTCCAGCAGTAGGACGCCAAAGCTGTACACGTCCGCTTTCTGAGAGACCCACTTATCGTCGGTGATCTCAGGCGCGCTGTAGCCGGAGGCACCAGGGAACGGGCAAAGGGCTGTCAAGCCGTGCTCCGACACGCATGCATCGTGGGTGCCTGTGAGCATGACGTTAGAGGACTTGATGTTGCCGTGGCAGCTCGATGGTCCGGCTGAGTGGATGTACGCCACATCGCGTGCCACAGCAAGTGCTATGGCTACCCGCTGTTCCCAGTCCAACGGATCTTGGGATCGTCCTGGATCCACACACCAGCAACAGCATTAGGATTTGTATAAAATTGAAGGGCAGACAGACACACGCTAATTAAGCATAGTACACCAGATATTACCATGGAGTGCGTGTGCTAGGCTACCCATCGGAAAGAAATTGTACACTAGCATCTTCTCATCGTAATACCATTGCAGTGGGGCGATGTGTTTGTTCTGGATGGCGCCAATCACCGCAACACGCTGGTTAAACTCCTCCTTTGTTAAGTCCACTGCCCTCGGGCTCTTGACGACTAGCGTGTATCCACTCTCAAGTGTTGCCTTGTATGTTGTCCCGACCGTACCTTTGCCCAAAACTTCAGCTGACGCACGAAACAGGTCCTCCAGATTGAACAATGCACAAGTCATTGTTGACCCAACGACAAAAGTTCCCTCGTTTTTTGTACTACTGCTTTCTTGTGATGTTGATTCAGCTGGAGCTAGTTTGTTTTTCCTTCCCCAAGAAAATAGACCTAGCCTTTCTCGTCCCTGATGTTGAGCTTTTCTAAGTTTGCGAAGACATTCTGCAACTTCGAGCATCTCAGGACGTTTCTGGAGTTCCATCCTCAGGCACTTACCTGACAACTTTGCAATCTCTTCAATAGTTTTGATGTTGTCAGGGATTGCAATTTCAGCATCAAGCATCTCACGTACCCTCCTGATCCCTTTTGCAAGAGCTTGAGTGAATCTTTCAACCAAGCCGACCCCCCCATCATCACCTCTTGCCTTTTTTCTAGTGATCAGTTCCAAGAGCACAATTCCAAAACTATAAACATCACTCTTTGATGTGAGGCGACCATTCTGAGCAAACAAAGGGTCCATGTAGCCTATACTTCCTATCACATTTAGAGTATATAGAGTATTTTCAGTGTTGACTAGTCTCGATATTCCAAAGTCAGCTATCTTTGCTCCAAGCCCATCATCCAGAAGTATATTAGCAGGCTTGATATCACCATGAATGACATGGGTATACATTTGTGAATGCATATAGCCCAACGCTTCTGCACATTCAATGGCAATTCTTAGCCGTGTATCCAATGCGATGGGAGTACTATTGTCGTGAAGGATGTTACTCAGATTTCCTTTAGGAATATACTCCGTGACCACCATTAGCGCATTTTCATCTACACAATAGCCGACTAATCTGACTACATTCTTGTGATTGATTGCACGGTGAACAGTCAACTCTTTGGCAAAATTATCTTTTACATTACAAATGAACCTCTTGACTGCAACCATACTTTTGTCCTCAAGGACTCCTTTTTAAACTTCTCCAAAGCCACCTTTACCGAGTATGGTTTTGTAGTTGTTGGTACATCTTTTTATCTCATCTTCTGTGAAACATCTCACATCATGATTGCTATGTGCAATCCATTTCGATCTATGCTCTTCCTGGATAAGTTGTGTTACTATGCTTTCTGGATGATCCATTTTTTGTAAGCAGCAGGGAATTTATTCAGTGTCAGAAAACAACTTGTCCTTGAAAAGAGTTTGATAGTCCTAAGAGTCAATTTGATCCAAAATATAAATGAGAAACAAATAAACAAATACACAAGAGTGTTCAATTTCATTGGATAAATCATCAAGGAACTGGAAGGACACCCCACGCGTTGCAGCGGGTATCTCTTAAAAAACCACATGAAACCTGAAGTTGACTAAACAAATATGCAAGATATAGTTAATTATGACAGTGAAGATGATTAGACATCGAATGTATGCTTGGTTTATAATTAAAGATCGTTATGGTTTAGGGGTGTATCTGATTGATACAGATAAGATTATATCAACGGGTTGAAGAGACGGATGTTGTGGATGGCTTGCATGAATATGACATGCACATTGATGCGTAATATTTTTAGAAACTTTTTGAGTGAATACATACAGAAGAGTCCATAATTTCAAATAACAGCTATATGATTTTTATCATTGAAAACATTGGCAAAAAGTTCAAACAAATTCCGGTGTTCTACTTACACACGATTTACTTGTGTAACACATAGCGAAATGGTATAATCTTATCACCAGAACATTAAAAAAAATGATGTGGACAATTTGATGGGCTAAAAAAGATTATGCGGATACTTGCACGTAGAGATAGAAAATAATTAATGAATGTTAGTGGGATAACATGGACAATTGATTAGCGAAAAGAGCAAGTGATGTGGATATCTTGCATGCGGAGATAGAAAAATATTAATTACACTTAGTGGGATTTTGCTTTATAACAAGTATAGATAGACACACAGTGCTCCTACTACGGTGCAAGATCTCTTTGCGATACAAAAACAAAAGAGCGCCAATCTAGAGCTCACAAGTCACAAGCTGCAATAACATAAGGCAAACCAAAGAGAGGAAACAGAATCAGTAAGAAAGGAAGGAATTATGGTCTCACCTTGCTGCACCAGATCTGAAACCAACTCTTGTGGAGATCGATTCAGAGAAGCCAGACAGATGATACAAACTAGATAAGTATTCTAGCAGCATCCTCCATCCTCATGCAACCAGAGGTGATTCCCCTCCTAAGACAAGCCAGATAATGAGGAGAGGAATGTGGAATGGTTAAATGTGAAGGGGAGGGGATGGATAAGTTTGCTCCCTTCCTCCTCTCCTGGCTTTGAACTGGAGGCGAGCTCAATTCAAGTCAAGTCAAGTCACAAGCCAGGCAGTGAGGAGCAGGACAGGATGCAATAACTGTCATCAGCGCCATAAATACGCAGCGATGAGTGGAAACCGTGTGAAGAATAAGTGTTCCACTGCTCCTCCATTTTTTTTGGCCATAAACAGGATGTTTTTCTCTTTTGATTTGAAGCGTCATTTGTACAGTCCACAATCCTTTACATTGCAATCCCCTTTCAACCTCTGTTAGAGCATCTCCACCGGCGCGCCCAATAGAGCGTTTGGGCAAAGTTGCTGGACAGACGTTGTTGGGCGCGCCGGCAACGGTTTGCCGTCTATTGGGAGCGCCGCGCTCTACCGGTCGCTCCCAATAGACCGTCCCAATAGATCGACCCCACAAATTCAAATTAAAACGTCCCCACAAGTTTGAATAGCGTTGGTGCGCACACCCAAAAGCGTCGCCAGGTTCGGCGATCACACCCAAAAGCATCGCCAGGTCCGGCGAAAATATTACAGAATGTCGATCATGCAAATCAGTCGATCGTCAACACTGGCTCGAGCAGGTTCGACTCCTCCTGTGTCTCGGCGTCTTCCCAGCCCGGGCGCGGCGTCGGCACTGCGTCGTCTGCGTCTGCGTCGGCGTCGGCCTTGCTCGTCGTGTCCATCGGCGCGGTGGTCGTCGTAGTGTCCATCGGCGTAGGCTCGGGCGGAAGAACCCCCATCTCACGCAAGATCCGCTGCTAGCTGAGTTGAAACCAAGCCCTCACCTCCGGCGTGTAGGCGGAGAGGTCCGCGGTCAAGATCCTGGAGTCCTCCTTCATCTTCCGAGTGACGGATTGCGACGCCTCGGACATGGCCAAAGAGGCGTTGGCGGTCGCTCACATCTACGCGATGGCGACGCCGGTCTCTCTGGAGAGCCGGCGAGTCGGTGAACGCTTGGTTGAGATCGATGGAGACGCCCACGGTCGGCGAGTCGGAGCGGCTGCTGCTCTCACAGAATAGCAAGGACCGTGCCCCGGAACGCGGGGTAGCGCCACCGCCATCAAAGAACGCTGGGTTCGACGATGATGCGCCGCCCGCCGCGGTTGTGCTCCCTTGACTTGCGCCGCCGGCAGCGGCGTAAGCCACCGACGCTCGAAGCAGATCTACGTCCCTCTGCCTAGCTTCCGCAACGACGCGTCGCCCTCTACTGTCTACGGTGGCCGCCGCTCGACGCGCGCACTCGATTTCCCAGTCTTCATCCGTCATGTTCGGCGGCCGCGCGCGTGATTTGCGAGGAGCGATGTAGCCGCGAGCACCACCGCGAGCAGCGCCACCCCGAGTAGCACCCCGTCGTCCTCCTCCTCCGCCGCGAGCGCCGCCACGGTTGCGTTTGATGGGCGACATCGGCGGCGGACGTAGATCGCCCAAGGTGGAAAGGCGGGAAGCAGGAGCGCGGGGGAGGCGAAATGGCGGGAGAATGAAAGTGGACGGGAGGGAGGGGAAAGTGATATCGAGCGTCCGTCTCGTTGACGCGTCGGGCCCGCACGTCGGGTTTGGACTCGGCGCGCGTTGCCGTGGTTGCTGGCGCGCCTAGTTGCGTCCCTAGAACCTGGGCGCGAAGCGGGGTTGCCGGACGCTCTATTGAGACGTGCCGGCAACATTTTCTCTATTGGGCGCGCCGCTGGGGGCCAATTTCGTGCCGGCGCTCCCAATAGGCCTATTGGGAGCGGAGTTGGGCGCGCCGGTGGAGATGCTCTTAGTTTCATTTCGTGTCACGGCTTGCGAGATCTTTGTTCTTCTCTGCCATGGTGAGGTTTGATCTTTCTCTCCCTGTGGTCACTGCCTCCCTCGGGCTCTAGTTGAACAAAAAATGCATTCACGAGGAAGAAATGCTTGAGTACAAGTATATAGCTATCTGGTCTTCGAAAAAAACAAGTATATAGAAAACCAATCTCGAATGTTGACATGAATGTTCATTTTCTTGAAACGATAAGAACAAAGCTATCGTAAATTATGTGAAAAATGTCAGGTTAAAGCATAGCAAACTCTCATTTGGTGGGTTGCACCACAAAATGTGCAGCAACCTCTCTGCATCATCACGGTGCCTGATTCATGTACGATCTAGTGAAGGTATAAGCATCTGAGGTGCCTGATTCATGTACGCTAGTCCTGATGTGAGCGTGGTCGTTCAATTTGAGACTGATTGGAACACAGCTTTATTCGATTCAACACTAGCATCTGTGAGTGGACGCGAGGGGGACTCAGACTGGCCGGTGTTCACTCCCGACCTACCGAGAGCCGCAACTCTTCAGCGCGCCCGTCGCCCCCCTGCGGCGGCGGCGCGCCCCTCTGCTCCCTCCCGCCTCCCAACCTCCTTCGCCTCTCTCCCCCGTCGCCGCCGCCGGCGAGGGCCGCCGGGCGTTGCCCGGATGGCGCGGGCGGCGGCGGCTTGCCTCTCCCCGCGCTAGGATAGATCGAGGCGGGGCTCAATCTCCCTGGCGGTGGTGCGCTTCAAGCGGCGGCGGTTCGGCTCCGGCCGGGATGCTTCGTGACGGCGGCGACGTCCATGGTGCAGCGGGGCGGCGCAGCGTGGCGGACGGCGACGTACAGCGGGCGTGGCGCAGGGCCTAGAGGCCCAGATCGGGCCCTTAGGAGCCCATCTGGGTTGAGCAGGGCCGGCCTGGCCTGTTGTATGTGCTGCAGCCGAAGGTGAGGTAGCCAGTGCTTGGGGCAGCGGCGACGGCGGCCGGCATGTTGCAGCGTGGCTGCGAGCTTTACGGGCCCGATCTAGGACTGGCCGGACCCTGTTAGGACTGGTGTGCCCCTGCGGGGGCTTTACGGGCCCGCTAGGCTCGGCCGGACCTGACGGGGACTGGTGTGCTTTGCGGCCGCGTCCGGTCGACTACCGTCCTCAGCGGTGGAGGTTGTTCCCTCCCGCGCGGCCGCGGTACTGCTACCCTGGTACAAGCTACTCCTCACTTTCGTCGTGCAGGCCTCGTGACGATTGCTTCGGTGCGACGACGTCGGTGGCTTCGTGACCGTTTTGGCGCATGTTGGCGGGCGGATAGTTTGGTGGAGTCGAGGCTCGTCCTCGTGGGGTTCCTGTGCTACGGATCGGTAGGGGTTGTGGATGGGTTTTTTCGGGAGAAATCCTTGCCGGTTTGTCCGACACCGACGCGGTGCCGCCTTCGGGTGACATCCTTCCTTCTTGGAGGGCGTCGTGGCTACCCTTCATCCGCTTCCTTCTGTGCCGGGGGAAACCCCAGGATCAGTGCGCTGATCCGGCAACAGCGTGGCTTTCCTTCCTGAAGGTGTTGCTTGGTACTCATCGATTCATTGCTAGGAGCGTGGTGGTTCTTCTTCGGAGAGGGCGCAACGGTAGCGGGTCATTGTCGCTTAGTCAATCCGCCTATGTCGTTTTTTCTTTCTTTTTTTGCTTGCCTTTCTTTGGGTGTATGTTGGCTGTCGCTCCAGCCATGCCTCTCGTCGGTTGTATCGGTGGTTGCTATATTAATATAGCGGGGCTACGGCCTATTTCGTCAACTCTTTAGAGCCTAGCCTGTTCCACTGAATCCCTTTCTTGTGTGGCTTCTTTCGCTGTGACTCATGGTGCCAGGTCTCCTCCGTCTCCGGCTCGTGCCAATGGTTTCCTTGTTTCCAGAAGTCGTCAATGGAGAGTGGAACGGAGTACCAAAGTTAGTTTGTTCCGGTACTTATTAGAGCATCTTCACCGGCGGCACCTAAATTTGGTTCGGCACCACCTAAAATGGACACGATTTAGGTGATGTCGCCTCCTTCACCGGCACCTCCAAACGGCACTCGCAAAATTCACTTTCGATCATTTCTTGACAAAATTTGCAAGAAAACAACAACAAATTCGGCAAACTTAAACGAAATTTATTTTAATCAAAATTTAACAAGCGTACATTTTGAAACTTAAACGAAATTTAACAAACGACATTTAAGTTTAAACTAAACACTAGACCCTAGAGCTAGCGGCGCTTCCGGCTATGGCGAGAGAAGGAGGTCTATCCTGACGCCACCGTCATCACTACAACGAGAGAAGGAGGCCTATCCCGGCGCCTCGACAACCACTACACGCCGTGAGTAGGATGCCTATCCAGCGCCACGGCCTTGAGAAACTTGCATGCCTCAATGATTTGACGCCAGAAGTGTCATCTGCTATTGTCGGCGGCGGTCTTGAGGAATCTGCATAGCCTGGTTACGCCGCCGGAGTGTGGTGGGGTTTGATCCAGCGGCAGCCGTCCTCTCCACATGTGTCCTGCGTCCCCTGCTCTGGTACCGGCGCTGGTGCTGGGGCAGCTTTCTGTGTCGAAGCCGGCGCCGATGGTAAGGGAACTCGTCTTCCTCGTTGTCGGAGCGTGTCAGCTCGTCGTCCGACGCGAACAACTCCGGCGTTGGTTCCCGCATGCCGCGGGGAAGAAGAAGCTATCGAGGCACGCCTGTTACTCCACCTCCACGACTTCATGCCAGTGTGGTGACAAAACGGAGTAGTTCTTCTTCTCCAATGGAGATGGCATCGTCTATAATAACTAATCTTCAAACCTTCGTTCAACGACAAGATCTCCTTCCCGACGTCAATGGTGGTTTTAATTGGAAGATTAAATTTGTGTAGGTATGGTCTTTCAGATCTTGCTGGGCCAGATCGATTTTGGATTTTTTTTTTATCATGGTTGCCACGAGGATAATTGTCCTTGCAATATCTGTCTCGGTTAATGATGATTCATACTCTCGACTCCCAACAACGTCGACGAGACTGTTCGGTTGCTTTTCCCCTGAAATATCTGTGTTGATACTCATGGCGATGTTGGTTGATTACTTTAAGGGCTGCATGCGTGCACGTAGACTTGGCATTGCGGCTCAAAACTAAAATTATGGAGAATCCTCGTTGATATTTACAGGTCCATGGTTTTGTATCGTTGTCATGTTTTAGTGCCTGCATTCAGAAAAATACAAGATTGTGTTATGAAAGAAGAAAGAGTTTGAAGTTTTCGAATATTTACTCGGTTCTTTTAGATTTTATTTTATAATCGTTGTAGTCAGTTCATGTATCTCTACCATGTACTGTTCGCTACTATATATATCATGATATAAAAAAAAGTTGGTTTATCTTTGTGTGAGACCATGTTATGAGAACTATGTGAAAACTTATGTGGATTTGTGTGTCCATGACTTAGTTAGATTTGAGAACTATCCGATAATTATGTTGTGTGAGACCTGACTTGTGGATTTGATATATTATAATTGATGTGCATGCATGTATCAGGTTTTGTGCTTGAAAACAGGGGAGGTTGTGTCAAAAATTAATCTAACTTTTTAACGGCAAGGGGTGTCGGCGCCAACACAATACGCACCGAACTGATGAAGTTCGGCTCCCTGCCGCCTGGCGCCAAAACCTGGGCCAGCTAGTGAGAACAATGCCCAAATTTCGCCTCAGTTTCGGTGCCAAAGCATAAGCATTGAACTGCTATATTTCGGCTCCATGCGCCCGACGCCAAACCCTGGGTCATCTAGTGAGAAAATATCGAGTTTTCGGCGCCCACAACATTGGCGCCGAACCGCAAAATTGTTATTTTTGTTAGTTCCAGAGATGTTCCAGAGAACACGTTGGCTCAAACATTCGGCGCCAGAGAGTTTTGGCACCAAAGTCCTTCGCGTTGGCGCCAGGGCGGTAGGCGCCGAAGTCTAGGTCGGCGAAACCGTCAAAAACTTAGCGCCAATCTGATAATTGTCGGTTCGAGTTGCCTTGGCGCCGAACTGGAAAATTATTATTTCCGTCGATTCCAGAGAGCTCGTTGGCTTGACTAGCATTCGGCGCAAAACTATGAAGGCGCCGAATGTCGTGTCATGATGTACAAACACCGGAAGTAACTGATACCCCTTTTTAGTTGGTTCAGCAACGCGGGGGGGGGGGGGGGGGGGGGGGTTGAAGGAGGCTTACGAACGTCGGCTTCCGGGTGATGGTGAGATCGTCCTAGTCAAGCAAGCTCCGGCGAGCAACACCGAGACATAAGGAGTTACCCAGGTTCAGACTGCCCGGAGGCTAAAAGCCCTACTCATGCATGTATGGATTCAAGAGTTCATCATGGTGTGGCTAAAGAGTGGTTCCCGGGGCTTAACCCGGAGGGTGGTTGGCTGAAGGAGGAAGAAGAGCAGATCATGACCCGGAGGAGATCACCTCTATCTTCCTCTACCTTCGCAATGTCTACCTCTACTCTGGCTTGGAGTCCAAATTGATCCGTACCCCCTCTCGGTGGGTTTGGACCTTCCTTTGTAGACCAGGGGGTTGCCACAGGCGGTCACGCAAGAGGCATGCTAGGATTCGGCGGGAAAGCCAAAAGGTGCAACTGAACGGCGGCAACACGTGGCTTCATCTCCACCTTTTGTCCGCCTTGGGTTGGTAGGATCCCAAAAGCGCGTCTGCTTTTGGGAGGGACATGGCTGGCAGGTGACAGGAAGGACCTGACACCCCCACAACGGTTGTCCCCTAGTGACGCCTTCTTCAGCGTGATCTTCCTTCTTTCCTTTCTTGGAGCCTAAGCCTTTCCTTGATCTTTTCCTTCTGCTGATGCTAGCATGCTGATCTTCTGGAGGTACAGAGTAGGCAGGCATTCCATTCCTAGGCAAGGAATGAGTCCAGCTAGCCTCCGGGCTTGGCTCCTTGCGGGTCTTGGCGTTGGTACCCGATTAGCATCCCCGGAGGGCTTCCCGGGTTGGAGTCCTTAGCCGTTTTAGTGTCGATGCAGATCATGGCGGGTCAACATGGGGCAAGTGGGCTGGCCTACTTGCCAGGTTGACATGGCTTGGTCTTGTCCATCTTCGAGGTGGGCCCACTGGTGGTGGACCCACTTTGGGTGGAGTAGGGAAACCCCATGTTACACTGTTGGGACACCGAACTTATTCATTTTGGCTCCACCTTACCTAGCGGCGACCGACCAGAACTTTGCTTTTAGTTTTCTGCACTTTGGCTTCAACGGTATTTGCCCGAAAAATTAAGCCCGCGACATATTTATTTCAAATGATAAATACACTTACAAAATACTACAATATTAACTGACTAAGCATTGATAATGACATTGAAATGAGCAATGTTACTAGTGATTTTGGACCTTCCCTTTTGTAAAATTTAGGCAGCCACATATTATTGGTATGGAGAAGCATATGTGGAGAAAAAAGAGGCCAAAGAACTAGAGGAGAAGAGGAAAAAGAGCACAGAGAGTGCTAGCAAAAACAATATGAAGCATGGTGTGCTCAAAAGATGGCCAACCGAAGAAATCGTTAGAACTTATATGGAAAATTGCCAAGACGAATTTATTTCCTTGTATTATAGATTTCATTCAAAGGGAGCTCTTGTATGGTAACTTTAGAGAGGTCGATGGTTAACATCGCCCGAGCACCAGCCTTGTAATGTTTGTTTTTTATCAAATTTGTGCAATTATATGGCATATATCCACGAGTTTGTCCTATTTATGCAGTACCAACAAATAATATGACATTAAGGTCCAGATCAACTACATCAACAGAGTACTCAATATTACAATAATTATCAAATGATCCAATGATTCCTAAAATAAAACATCTCGGTTCACAACAAGTTCATCATGACAAAAAAACCCACAACATGAATGCGAAACAACATTGCAGATTCAACCACAAGTGCTAATCAAAACCAACTCTTGCAAAAGACCGTGTTGTACTTTTTCAAGAATTACTTGCTTCCATTCACCTCGTTCCTCCTCTCGCCTTCCCTTTCAAGAATCTCTTGGCTTGTATCTCCCTCTTCTTTCGGTCCACCTCTAGTTCCTCCTCCAAGAGTTTACTCTTCACAAGTTTCTTCAACTTGCTTCCTCTTGCGCTCCCTATTGCATATTGCATTTTCTTGCCTTTTTCTTCATCAAAATCCTTTCATGACTCTTCCAAAGTGTCGGCCCATAAAGGGGGCACCACTGTGTCATGTCTTGACAATGCTCACACCAAACCATTGGAGGAGCTTTGGGTGTTGTTTGATCAAGTTCCCATAGCGCCGGTGGAGATGGAGGTGGACGCACAAGACGTGTCCACGTCTCAGCGAGCCATGGACCCAAAAATATCTAACATATGGTGAAAGAAGATAGTCATCATATATCTCAGGCCCATCAATCATTGAAAAAGGTAGCGCATACAATATTCCTATCAAATTTGTAATCAACACAAGGAATCAATAATAAACAATAAAGTTTGAATTTAAGTATAGGGCAAATAAATAAGAAAAACTCACGTGAGAATCGTTGCACATGTAGAATGAATGACCCGCCGTAGCGGGGTGCCTAGATTGCGAGATGCTACAAGGTTTGCCACAAGGACATTAGGTACCAAATATCTTGGTGGCACCACAACATCTTTGCATGATATACTGGGATATTTGCCTTTGTTTTTGTACGATCTTCATCTTACGTCCAAGTTCCTTGTAAATGTCAGCGGAATCTAGGGCAAAGCATGCAAATATTAAACATAACAAAACTCTAGGACAAAGAAACAAGTATGAAACATAAGAAAACTACAAGACAAAGCAAAGAATATCCTTTGCATTCTAGAAAGTAATGCATTTAGTACCCTAAAAGCTTATCCACCACATATTTAGTCACCACATACCTAGCACAAAGATAGTGCATCTAGTGGCTCCTATAAACATAGCCATCACATACATTTATAACTAGAAAGATACCCACGCGTTGCAACGGGATTTTTTTTCTTCTAAAAGTGTATTATAAAATAAAGGATATTTAAAGCATGAAATGGATAAAAAAAAATCGGGAATAGGGAGGATTTGATTTGCCACAATAGTCGAGAATCGAAATTTAATTATCGAGAAATGTTCGTATATTTAACCGCTAAAATTGATTATGTGGAAATTGTATGACTAAAAGAATTAATAAAGTGAATAAATTGCATGTATGCATAGATTTTCATTAATAAATGTGGGATGACATGGATAAATGAATGGCTCAAATAGTAGAGGATGTGGACACCATGCATGTAGAGATAGACTAATTTAATACATGTTAGTGGGTTTTGTTTTATAAGAAGTATAGATAGATAGATGTGGGATGACATGGATAAATAATGGCTCAAATAGTGGATGATGTGGCTTATGGAATAGATGATGCGTGATTAATTAGTGGAGATGACATGGGCAATTGATTGGTTAAGAGATTGGATGATGTGGATAGTTTGCATGTTGAGATAGAAAAATAATTAATGAAGTTAGTGGGGTTTTGGTTTATAAGAAGTATATTTAATACTACATGTTAGTGGGGTTTTGTTTTATAAGAGTATAGATAGATAGATAGATGTGGGATGACATGGATAAATAATGGCTCAAATAGTGGATGATGTGGCTTATGGAATAGATGATGTGTGATTAATTAGTGGAGATGACATGGGCAATTGATTGGTTAAGAGATTGGATGATGTGGATAGCTTGCATGTTGAGATAGAAAAATAATTAATGAAGTTAGTGGGGTTTTGATTTATAAGAAGTATAGATAAGTACAATATTCTTGCATTCTACAAAGTATTGCATTTAGTGCCCCCTACAATCTTAACCACCACATTTAGCACAATGATAATGCATCTAGTGCCTCCTATAAATCTAGCCGCCTCATACATTTTAACAATAAATGCATTTTTCAACCAAAAGAATTGCCAATCACAAACCATGTGCAAACATATATCTAATACTTCAACTGAAAATCAATATTAATCTATTTATACCTCTTATAAATCAAAACCCCACTAAGTGCATTAACTATTTTTCTATATAAACATGCAAGCTATCCACATCATTCATTCTTTTAACCAATCAATTGCCATGTCATCTCCACTAATACTTATTAATCACACATCATCTAATCCTTAAGCCACATCATCCACAATTTGAGCCATTATTTATTGATGACCACAAGTATAGGGGGTGTATCGTAGTACTTTCGATAAATAAGAGTGTCGAACCCAACGAGGAGCAGAAGGTGCTGACAAGGAGTTTCGGTAAAGGTTTCACTGTAAATGCTAGCAGACAAGTTTTTAGGGGTTTTTGATATAGCAGGTAAATAAAATGCGAGTAAGTAAAAGACAGTAATAATAATTGCAGCAAGTGGCCCAATCCTTTTTAGAGCAAAGGACAAGCCGGTTGGTTTACTTATGATGACAAAATGTTCTTGAGGACACACGGGATTCTAGTCAAGTGCTTTCGCTTCACATAGTTGATTAATCTTCATTGTTTTGATAAGTGTTGTGTGGGTGAACCTATGCTAATGCACCGCCCTTACTTGGACTAATACATACTTGTGATTATACCTCTTGCAAGCATCCGCAGTTACAAGAAAGTAATTAAGATAAATCTAACCACAGCCTTAAACTCTGAGATCCTACGCTCCCTTGTGCACCGGTATACTAACGGGGGTTTAGGTTTCTGTCACTCCGGCAACCCCACAATTAGCAACCAAATACACAATGCACTCCTCTAGGCCCATAAAGGTGAAGTGTCATGTAGTCGACGTTCACACGACACCACTAGAAGAATAGCACCACAACTTAAATATCAAACCATTAAATATTACTCAACATAATTCCACTACTAACAGCGTGACTTCTCCCATGTCCTCAAGAACTAATCGAACTACTCACGAGACATCATATGGATCATGATCAGAGGTGATATAATGATGGATAACGATCTGAACATATACTTTAATTCACCGATAAAACTCAATAGCATCAACCACAAGGAGTAATTAACACCGGGAGAGTTTCCCCTATGAACTAAACAAAGTATAGCCCTAGATGTTACAGCGGAACGAGATGGTGCAGCGGTGATGGTGGTGATGGCGGTGGAGATGATGATGATGATGATCCCGATGAAGTCCAGCGCGATGACGATGAGGATGGCGATGATCTCCCCCTCCGGGAAGGAATTTCCCCGGCAGATTTCTCCCTGCCGGAGAGCTTTTTCTCTCTCTGTGTTTCCGCCTCGTGGAGGCGGCGGAATATTTTCTCACGGACTCCCCGTGTCTTAGGGTTTCTGGGGGATGAAGTACGCGAAGGGGGAGCGCCTGAGGTGGGCCAGGGGCACCACACCTGGCCAGGGCGCGGCCAAGGTGGGCCCCGCGCCCAGGGGTGGTGTGGGCCCCTCCTGGCCCATCTCAGCCTCCCCTTTTGGCTTAGTCCATCTTCTGATAAAATAGGAACATCTGTCTTCTCGGAAATATTTTTAGTGCTCCAGAAATATAGTGCCTTGACGTTGCTTTTTCCAGCTGAAATCTGACTCCGGCAGTTAATTATCCAATGATCATCAAACATGCAAAATAAGACAAAATAACATAAGTAACTCCTCTTAATATGAAATATATCATTGAATAACAGTAAATTATGCTATAAAATAGTGATGCAAAATGGACGTATCAACCCCCCCAAGCTTAGACCTCGCTTGTCCCCAAGCGAAAGCTGAGCTCAGTAAACTAGAACAAAAGTTTATGGAGTGAAGCGTCGATAATAAAGAATACGGACAAGAAGCATCAGTAATTACTAAACAACACACTCATTTTAAACAGCAACTACTCTTCATATAACCTAACTTGAACATGAGTAGTGAAACAACCACAATAAAAATACACGAAGGAAATTATAGATTAGTAATGGCACACTTCATTCTTGGTCATAGAACAATAAGCAATCAATACTTATCTTTCGAAAGGAGTCTTTATATTAGAGCTTATATTGCAGAACTTCCACACTCAATTATCACACCTTCTTTACAGTCATTGATAACTTGCAAAGCTATATTCTTAGAGGCAAAAGTCTTTGTGCTAAGACAAGAAGGATAAAGACATGATTGACAATATTAATGATATATATGGTTGAATCACAACAACTCAAATGCTTGCTCAAGGAAGAAGGAAATAGGTGTACTGACTCAACATGAAAAGTAAAAGAAAGGCCCTTCGCAGAGGGAAGCAGGGATTAAGTCATGTGCTAGAGCTTTTAAGTTTTTGAAATCATATAGAGAGCAAAAATTAAGTTTTAAGGTGTTTGTTAATTGTCAACGAATGGTAGCGGGTGAAAACAGTATTCTCCCTGTCAAACAGACTTTTAAGAGCGGCTCCCATGAAGGACGTTATTTCTACCAGCAAGGCAGATCATCCCTCTTTCTCTTTGGTTTACACACGCAGATATTTCACTGTTTGTCATGCTTACTGATAATTCAGGGCAAAAGTGTGAAGAGAATTAAGCGTTAAAGTTGTAATTAATTGGGACTGGGCATCCCGTTGCCAGCTCTTTTTGCAAGTTATTGGATAAGCGGATGTATATGCCACTAGTCCAGGTGTAAAGTCTGTTTGACAAGTAGAATAAAGGATAACCACACTACTTCCTCATGAGCTAGTAAACATTGACACAAAAGGGAATAATAACATTTTGAATAATTTAAAGGTAGCACATGAAAAATTTACTTGGAGTGGCAAAGAAATACCACATATAGGAAGTTATGGTGGACACAAATGGCATGGGTTTGGTCAAGGATTTGGATGCACGAGAAGCATTCCCTCTCAGTACGGTGGTTAAGGCTAGCAAGGTCATGTAGCAAGCATAAAAGTTGGGGGATACACACAAATATATGTAATAGAAGCAACCATGCTATCTTCCCTGTAAGCACAAATGTTTTAACTCAAAGAATACTAATCTTATTGGCTAGCAAGAAAGAAAGATAAAGGGATAATATTTTTGCATGTAATTCCCTCCTTCTACTTAAGTTTTCATGGTATTGCTACTAATGACCAATACTAAGTTTGCCACAACTAATATAATTTACTTAATGTACCCAAAAGTGGCGTCAATACTAATGGCAAGATCAGCACATAAAGAAGATTGCAGGCTAAAATAAAATGTACCGAAAGTAAAGGTGGAACTTCTCATTAATATTCTGAACAAAGACACACTCAAACCAACGGATACATGGATAACTAAAGGATTGACACTCCACATCGCAAACCATCTTATAAGATAACTTCTCTACTCATGATATGACCACGAAATTATAAAAACGAAAGGATAAAGATGATACTGGGCACTCCCCCAAGCTTGGAACAAGCCAAGGGAGTGCCATTACCCCTTGACGATTTAGGCTTGATCTCTTGGTGGCGACCCCTAATGAGCTTCTCGACCAAATCCTTCAATTCATCTATCTTGTATGTGAGGATGCGGATCATCTCCGAATTGTGTTCGATGCGGTTCATGAACTGGTCAGAAGGTGAATCCCAGCTCTTGGAATTGTTTCCCCACTTCTCACTGGACTTAGGGCTTTCTTTTCCTGCATTGTTAGATCGATCTATATCCCAACAAGTAGGCAACTCCATCTCCGGAACTCTCTCAAATTGATACTTATGGATGAGGGTATGGAAAGGGTTACTGGAGTTTGAGGCGAGTGTCTTGGGTGCAAAGGCATGACGCGATGCCTCACCACCCATGTTCAGGTTCTTCACAGGATTGAAAGGGTTGGCAGTCACCCCGATGCTTGCAATAGTAGCGCGAGGACGTGGAGTTGAGTCTTCCTCTACTTCATCATCGGTTTCGCTCTTGACCTCCTCCTCGATCCTCTGGTCCATGATGTCCTCCACGCCTCCTTGCTCTCGTTGTCGTTGGAGAAGACCATGGCGCTCTAAATCCGAAATAGTTCCTGGCAGAAAACAGCTCGAAACAAAACTCGACGAAAACACGATATACGGACCTCGGGAGATCCGGGTGATTATATAGCAAAAAGTTTTACGACAAAAGGAAGGTACAGGACGAAACGGGGTCGGAGACGGGCTCCGAGGTGCCCACACGCACCCACGGCGCGGCCAGGGTGGGGCCCGCGCCCAGGGGTGGTGTGGTGCCCTCGGGCACCGTTTCCTACCCTTTTCCGACTCATAATTTTCCATATTATGTAAAAACAATAAATATTTAGTTGAAAAGTAAATCGCGAACTTTTTCTTACCGAAACTGTTACCTATTCCAAATCAGCTTTTGCAGTTGTCTGAATTTGACTTTTTATAAAATCCTCTGGAGTTACCACTTTGATAAATCAACATCTTCATTATAAGAATCTCCAGAAATGTAATGCTTGAGTCTTTGACCATTAACCACTTGTGGTCTGTCCCCATCTAGTGAATTGATTTTAATCGCACCTGAGCGATAGACCTCCTCAATGATATAAGGTCCTTCCCATTTTGAAAGTAATTTTCCTGCAAAAAATCTGAGACGAGACCTATACAATAAAACTTTTTCACCTACGTTAAATTCTCTCTTAAGAATTCTTCTATCATGCCATTGCTTAACTTTCTCTTTAAAGAGCCTAGCATTTTCATAAGCTGCATTTCTCCATTCATCTAAAGAATTCAAATTAAGCAATCTCTTTTTACCGGCAAGTTTAAAGTCTCTATTAAGTTCTTTCACCGCCCAATAGGCTTTATGTTCTAATTCTAAAGGCAAATGACAAGCTTTTCCATAAACCATTTTGTAAGGAGACATTCCCATAGGATTTTTATAAGCAGTTCTATAAGCCCACAAAGCATCGTTAAGCTTTTTAGACCAATTTTTTCTAGATTTATTAACAGTCTTTTGCAAAATAGACTTAATCTCTCTATTTGACAATTCTACTTGACCACTTGTTTGGGATGATATGGTGAAGCAATTCTATGATTAACATCATACTTAGCTAAGTTTTTCTAAAAGCACCATGAATAAAATGAGAACCCCATCAGTCATGAGATATCTAGGCACACCAAACCTAGGGAAGATAATATCTTTAAGCATTTTTAATGATGTCTCACCATCAGCACTAGAAGTTGGTATAGCTTCTACCCATTTAGTAACATAATCAACAGCAACAAGTATGTGAGTATAACCATTTGAGGAAGGAAAAGGACCCATAAAGTCAAATCCCCAACAGTCGAAAGGTTCAATAACAAGAGAATAATTCATAGGCATTTCATTACGTCTACTAATGTTACCTACTCTTTGACATTCATCACATGATAAAACAAATTTTCTAGCATCTCTAAAAAGGGTAGGCCAATAAAAACCTGATTGTAGAACCTTTTGCGCAGTTCTATCTCCAGCGTGATGTCCTCCATAAGCACTTCCATGGCATTTGCTCAATATTTCTTTCTGTTCATACTCAGGAACACATCTTCGCATAATGCCATCTACTCCTTCTTTATACAAATGTGGGTCATCCCAAAAATAATGCCTCAAATCATAAAAGAACTTTCTTCTTTGCTGAGCTGTAAAGGTCGGAGGCAAATACTTGGCAACAATAAAATTAGCATAATCAGCATACCAAGGACTTTCGCGTGAGCTTACCTTTATCGCAGCCAATTGTTCATTTGGAAAACTATCATTAACAGGTATAGGATCATCTGAAATGTTTTCTAATCTAGACAAATTATCAGCAACAGGATTTTCAGCACCTTTCCTATCTACATATGTAAATCAAATTCTTGCAGTAAAGTACCCATCTTATGAGCCTAGGCTTAGCATCTTTCTTTTCCATAAGGTATCTAATAGCAGCATGATCAGTGTGAATAGTAACTTTTGAATCAACAATATAAGGTCTAAATTTATCACAAGCAAAAACAACTGCTAAAAATTCCTTTTCAGTAGTAGCATAATTCTTTTGAGCGGCATCAAGTGTTTTACTAGCATAATGAATAACATTTAACTTCTTGTCTACCCGCTGTCCAAGAACAGCTCCTACAGCAAAATCACTAGCATCACACATTATTTCAAAAGGTAAAGTCCAATCAGGAGGTTGAACAACAGGAGCTGTGATTAAAGCTTTTTTAGAGTTTCAAAAGCTTCCTTGCAATCATCATCAAAAACAAAAGGTACATCTTTTTGAAGAAGATTAGTGAGGGGTTTTGAAATTTTAGAGAAATCTTTAATAAACCTCCTATAAAAACCGGCATGACCGAGAATACTACGGATACCTTTCACATCCCTTGGACAGGGCATTTTCTCGATTGCTTCAACTTAGCTCTGTCCACTTCAATACCTCTTTCAGAAATTTTGTGCCCTAGGACAATTCCTTCATTAACCATGAAATGACATTTCTCCCAATTAAGAACAAGATTTGTCTCCTCACATCTCTGCAAAACTTTATCAAGATTGTGCAAGCAATTATCAAAGGAAGTTCCGTAGACGGAAAAATCGTCCATGAATACTTCCACAATTTCTTCACAAAAACCATGAAAAATAGCAGACATGCATCTTTGGAACGTAGCAGGAGCATTACACAAACCAAAAGGCATACGTCTATAAGCATAAGTTCCATAAGGACAAGTAAAAGTTGTTTTCTCTTGATCTTGTGCTTTAACAGCAATTTGTGAGAATCCAGAATAACCATCAAGGAAACAAAAATGGGTTTTCTTAGACAACCTTTCTAACATTTGATCAATAAAAGGCAAAGGATAATGATCTTTCTTAGTTACTTTATTGACCTTTCTAAAATCAATGCACATCCTATATCCCAACTACTACTCTTTGAGGAATAAGTTCATCATTTTCATTTGGTACAACAGTAACTCCTCCTTTCTTAGGGACACAATGCACAGGACTTACCCATCTACTATCAGCAATAGGATAAATTATACCAGCATCAAGAAGTTTTAATACCTCATTTCTTACCACTTCTTTCATCTTAGGGATCAAGCGACGCTGATGCTCAACAACAGGTTTTGCATCGGGTTCAATGTTGATGGCATGTTGACATATAGTAGGAGAAATCCCCTTTAAATCATCCAAAGTGTATCCCATAGCTCCTCGATGTTTCTTTAGTACTTCTAATAACCTTGCTTCTTCATTACCTGAAAGTTTAGAACTAATAATAGCAGGATATACTTTCCTTTCATCAAGATAAACATACTTAAGATTATCAGGTAACGGTTTTAAATCGAAGACAGGATCTTCCTTAGGAGGCGCTGAGGTACCCAAATCTTCCACAGGCAAATTATGCTTAAGTATTGGTGGTTGACGAAGAAAGGCATTGTCAATCTCATTCCTCTCCTCCATAAATACTTCACTTTCGTGTTCCTCCATGAATTGCTGCAAGGCATTGTTAGGAGCAACAGCAATAGAAGCAAGTTGTTCAACTTGAAAATTCTCATTAGGTAATTCAGTTTCATAAAGTTGTTTACCAAACTTAGAGAAATTAAACTCATAAGATTCTCCATTAAATTTAGTGTAAATTTTCTCTTTCTTACAATCTATAATGCACCACATGTATTCAAGAAAGGCCTACCAAAAATAATGGGACAAGCTTTACTAGCAACAGAACCAAGTACTAGAAAATCAGCAGGGTATTTAGTCTTACCACATAAAACTTCAACATCTCTCACAATACCAATTGGGAGATAGTTTCTCTATTAGCAAGCTGAATAACCACATCAATCTCCTCAAGTTCGCAAGGACCAATTTCATGCATAATTTCTTTATAAAGATCAAAAGGAATAGCGCTAGAACTTGCACCAATATCACATAAACCATAATAGCAATGTTCTCCTATTTTGACTGAAAGCACAGGAACACTTGTTTTCCTAGCTCTACTGGGATGTGAAACAATATTAGAGGCATCTTCACAAAAGATAATATGTCCTCCTTCTACATTTTCAGTTACCAAATCCTTTACTATTGCTATTGTGGGTTCTACCGCTATTTGTTCAGCAGGTTCTAAAGCTTTCTTTGCACTTTTATTAACCACACTAGCTATGATAGAATGTTCCCTAATTTTAACAGGAAAAGGTGGTTTCTCAATATAAGGTTCTGGCAAGATACGATCAACTGTATGAACTTCAATGTTTTTAATATTGGCAGAATTAGTATTATCTTTGTAAGGCAAATGATACTTATTGCAACTTTCTTTAGGAACATCAAGATAAGAGGCAAAAGCCTTGTAACAGTTTGCAATAACTTGAGAATCAAGACCATACATATCATAGAGATTACGAAAATTATCAGTATTCATAAAAGTTTTAATGCATTCGTAATCATGCTTTATACCTGATTCTCTACCTTTGTCGTTCTCCCATCCTTCAGTATTTTCCTCAATCCGATCAAGAAGGTCCCATTTAACTTCCTCTTTATTACGCGTAAATGATCCAGCACAAGAGGTATCCAATAGAGTTTTATCTTGAAGAGAAAGCCTTGCATAGAAGTTATCAATAACAACATTACCAGGAAGCTCATGAATGGGGCATTTGAGCATTAATGATTTCAATCTCCCCCACGCTTGGGCAATACTTTCTCCATCATGAGGCCAAAAATTATATATATGATTCCGATCTTGATGAATTTCACTAGGAGGATAAAATTTAGAATAAAAGAGAGGCACAATCTCCTCCCAGCCAATAGAACGCCCATTTTTCAGCATCCTATACCATTTTGCAGCTTTACCAGTCAACGATATAGAAAACAATTTCTTCTTGACCTCTTCCATTGAAATACCTGCACACTTGAACAACTCGCATAATTCATGAATAAATAGCAAATGATCCCCAGGAGGGACAGTTCCATCTCCTGCATAGCGGTTATTCGTAACTCGTTCAACAATTTTCATAGGTATTTTAAATGGAATTACTTGATCAGGTGGTTCCTCTTCTACTACCTTAGCAGTGGTAGTAGTATTTCCAAACAGGGATTCAAATGGAGATCTCTCCATGATAAAATAAAGTAGCAAGCAGAAATAAAAATAGCACCTACAGTAAAAGTTTCCTTACCAATTCCACTTACCAATAGCGCTTCACTCCCCGGCAACGGCGCCAGAAAATAGTCTTGATGACCCACAAGTATAGGGGGTGTATCGTAGTACTTTCGATAAATAAGAGTGTCGAACCCAACGAGGAGCAGAAGGTGCTGACAAGGAGTTTCGGTAAAGGTTTCACTGTAAATGCTAGCAGACAAGTTTTTAGGGGTTTTTGATATAGCAGGTAAATAAAATGCAGTAAGTAAAAGACAGTAATAATAATTGCAGCAAGTGGCCCAATCCTTTTTAGAGCAAAGGACAAGCCGGTTGGTTTACTTATGATGACAAAATGTTCTTGAGGACACACGGGATTCTAGTCAAGTGCTTTCGCTTCACATAGTTGATTAATCTTCATTGTTTTGATAAGTGTTGTGTGGGTGAACCTATGCTAATGCACCGCCCTTACTTGGACTAATACATACTTGTGATTATACCTCTTGCAAGCATCCGCAGTTACAAGAAAGTAATTAAGATAAATCTAACCACAGCCTTAAACTCTGAGATCCTACGCTCCCTTGTGCACCGGTATACTAACGGGGGTTTAGGTTTCTGTCACTCCGGCAACCCCACAATTAGCAACCAAATACACAATGCACTCCTCTAGGCCCATAAAGGTGAAGTGTCATGTAGTCGACGTTCACACGACACCACTAGAAGAATAGCACCACAACTTAAATATCAAACCATTAAATATTACTCAACATAATTCCACTACTAACAGCGTGACTTCTCCCATGTCCTCAAGAACTAATCGAACTACTCACGAGACATCATATGGATCATGATCAGAGGTGATATAATGATGGATAACGATCTGAACATATACTTTAATTCACCGATAAAACTCAATAGCATCAACCACAAGGAGTAATTAACACCGGGAGAGTTTCCCCTATGAACTAAACAAAGTATAGCCCTAGATGTTACAGCGGAACGAGATGGTGCAGCGGTGATGGTGGTGATGGCGGTGGAGATGATGATGATGATGATCCCGATGAAGTCCAGCGCGATGACGATGAGGATGGCGATGATCTCCCCCTCCGGGAAGGAATTTCCCCGGCAGATTTCTCCCTGCCGGAGAGCTTTTTCTCTCTGTGGTTTCCGCCTCGTGGAGGCGGCGGAATATTTTCTCACGGACTCCCCGTGTCTTAGGGTTTCTGGGGGATGAAGTACGCGAAGGGGGAGCGCCTGAGGTGGGCCAGGGGCACCACACCTGGCCAGGGCGCGGCCAAGGTGGGCCCCGCGCCCAGGGGTGGTGTGGGCCCCTCCTGGCCCATCTCAGCCTCCCCTTTTGGCTTAGTCCATCTTCTGATAAAATAGGAACATCTGTCTTCTCGGAAATATTTTTAGTGCTCCAGAAATATAGTGCCTTGACGTTGCTTTTTCCAGCTGAAATCTGACTCCGGCAGTTAATTATCCAATGATCATCAAACATGCAAAATAAGACAAAATAACATAAGTAACTCCTCTTAATATGAAATATATCATTGAATAACAGTAAATTATGCTATAAAATAGTGATGCGAAATGGACGTATCATTTATCCATGTCATCTCACATTATTAATGATTTTCTATCCATCCATGAAAACTATTCGCATTATAAATTATTTTATCCATACAATTACCTCATCAATTTTAGTTGTTAACTATACAAATATTTTACATTTTTTAAATCTAAATTCTCGATTATGGTGCCCAATCGAATCATGAATATTCCCGAAAAGTTTTCCCGTTGCATGTGTCATATGTATTTTCATTTATATTACAATCTTTATTAAAAGTTCCCGCTGCAAAGCGCGGGGTATCTTTCTAGTTATACAAAATAATAAACCACATTTTTAGGGTTATATAAATTGAAACCAAAATTAGAGCTAATTTCATATTCAAATGGATGGAAACAAGGGGATTTGAGAGAGATTATCGTGGAGAAGAGTTGCCATGGTCTTGATTGAAGAAACAAGGTTGTTTTGAGTGGATTTGAAGTTTGGGCCGAACTACATGAGAGAGAGCTTGGTCGCGGCTGTGAGGAGGAATAGAGTGGGTGGGTCGGGTGAGAAGACGACTAGGGTTTAATCTGCAAGTTCGGCGCCAGCTCGAAAGGGGCCGAACGTGCAAAACAAGATTCAGAAACCCAGTGGGTTCGACGCCAGCCGACATGGTGCTGACCTGCCACGTAGGATTTTCGCTAGCCCCATCTGAGATCTTCGGCGTCGAGGACAATTGGCGCCGAACTACATTAATTCGTAAAAATGGCCAGATTTGGAAAGAAAAACTCTTTTCGTGGGGATTTCTATCTCCAAAATAGTTGTCTTGTCAAGGCCGCCGCCGCCGCAACTCAATTCGCAGTTCACAAAAGGCCAAAAGCCCATACACCCCGAAGACTCACGCACCTCTCGCCGGCGGAACCATAGGGGGCCAGTGGCGGCCGGCGATGGGGGAGTACGCGGTGGCCAAAACGTCGGTGTGGTGGGACATCGAGAACTGCGCCGTGCCCCGCAGCTGCGACCCTCAGCTCATCGTCCAGAACATGAGCGCCGCCCTCGCCACCGCCGGCTACAGAGGCGCCATCTCCGTCTCCGCGTACGGAGACACCCACCAGATAGCCCACCACGTCCAGCACGCCCTCTCCAGCACCGGCGTCTCCCTCAACCACGTCCCCGCCGGTACGGAACCCCCATCCTCATTACGCCCAGCAGCTCTACTCTGGTCCCTAATCTTATCACTTGGTCAGCGGTCTACCACCCCGCCGTTTCTCTTGTTTATGGTATTGCTACGCTAGTTGGTTCTGATATATACTTCCTGTGGCTGTGGGTATGATTGTGGCTGTGGGTATGATTGGTAGATCTGGCATAATTTTGGACGATAATAGAGACATTTTAGGTTATAGAAGTTCCCTGCTTTCGGGATGTGCTTCGTGCCTTCGTCTAATGGATTTCAGGCTTGTGGATTCTTTTTTATAGTGAACAGGTGAGCTTAATCGATTACGAAATAATGTTCTTACGTTCACGAATGAGCAGTTCCAACACACCGATTGTACCTGCCTCATGTAGCACATCCCAACTCGTCTCAAGCTGACCTAAGTGAGCTAAACAATGTGCGACCCTGTTTGCTCACCGTGGGAGTGACACACTTAACCTCCAGTCGAAGAAACATTAACGCCTTCTCATCCTTTATAACACATCGGCCCAATGAACGATCCACTGCAGTGAATGCAAGGCCATGAACCACACTGGCACGGTCCGGCTTGATGATTCTTAATACTGGTTTTATTTGTATTTTCCTTAGGGTTTATACAGACATCCAAATAAGTGAGGGTTGATCTAAAGCCTGTGTGACATATGCTCTTATCAGTAACTGGTCTCTTCATTTTTTATAACAACAAACAAGTAGCTAGTGAGATTTTGTGATTGGTTATTATTTCCCTGTAACTGATTTTGTTCGAAGAATGACCCAAGTTATCCCTATAGGCCTGTATCTCAAATATTATTCTTGGAGGTGGCAAAATCTCTGCTCTGATTGCATTGCATTTCGAATTACATGTCTAGCATGCTATATATTTAAGCCCATCTTATCATTTTTTTTATTGTTTCCTATTGAATGCAGGGATTAAAGATGCAAGTGATAAGAAATCTTGGTTGACATGCTGTTCTGGGCTATTGACAATCCTCCAACAGCAAATTATCTGCTTATCTCCGGTGATCGGGACTTCTCTAACGCCATTCATAAACTTAAAATGAGGCGATACAATATTTTATTGGCACAACCTCCAAATGTGTCTCAAACCCTTACTGCTGCAGCGAAGAGTGTTTGGCTCTGGAAAAGCCTTGTGGCTGGAGAACCACCATTAGCAGAGTCACCATACATAAGCAGCACATCAAGTGGAAATAAGGATGAGGATAATTCAAAGAACATAGTTTCAAGTTCTTCAGCCGTGACTCGGGATACCAACCCGCAGAAGAGGAGTAATCCTGAGGATAGCGAGTTTACTAAGCAAATTTCTTTCAAGAAGTCCAAGGAGACTTTCATAGCACAGAACAGTGCACGTTGAATCAACCAAAGATAGGGCAACTAAAAGCAGTCCGTGGGCAGGGCATGATCTGCTTTAAGTGTGGTGATGGACACATCGCTGCACACTGCACCTTTAATGGTGACTGCCACACATGTGGCCGACCTGGCCACAAGGGCCGAGTATGCAAAGAGAACCCTAACAGCATTGTCAAGTGGATACCGGCACACGCACACGACTTAGCCACATCCTTGCCAGGGTCTGTCCAGATAACTAGTCCTGCTTCTCAGTTGCACCCAACTTGCTCATCTCCCTCGGTCTGCTCCCAGCAGGCGACCCCTGGTGTGCTATCTCCATCTCCAGCTCCTCCCATGGCTCCTGCACTGCCACAGAAGGGTGATGGGCTTTCTTCTGGCCCAGTTCCTCCCATGGCTCATGCATATAACTTAGCTATGTTCTCGCAAGGGTTGATACACATGATCGCTCGTGCTTCTCAGTTGCGCCCAACTTGGACACCATCCCAGGGGTCCTTATGGCAGGCGACTCCTGCTGTGCCCTTTCCATCTCTGACTCCTGCGCCGCCACATACGTGTGTTGCAGCTTCTTCTGCCCCAGCCCAGTCTGGAGTCTATGCCACACTGACTGCTGCGTCGTTGCGTAAACCAGACGTGGTGAGGCAACCGACATCTTCAGCCCCTCGTCCTCCTACAGAGGTTCAAGCTTACCGGCCAGTCCTGGGACAATATAATCAAGTGGGTACTTCTCAGCTGCTTCCAGCTTGGACACCGCCGCCAGGGTACCTCTGGCGCGTGGCCCCTGTTGTGCCGCCATGTCCGGTTCCCCTCACGGCTCCTGTGCCGGGTGTTGCAGCTTCTCCTAGACCAGCTCACTCCGGATTTTCCCCATTCCCTTCCCCGTCAGCAGGCCATGGCAAGTATACTCCCAGTTGATTCTTTGTATGCCCTTCCCTTCAGCCGGCTGAGAGGAGAAAGAGAGTAAGGAGGGCTATATAAGGAAGAAGAGGTGAGAAGGTTTTCACTAGCCATCCAGTAAGTATTTGTTTGCCTAACTCCAAGTTATGGTTTGAAAATGAATTTCTGCGATTATGTTTACATTGTTCAATTGTCTCTTTGAGCACTAAAATAACACCCAGCATGGAAATTGTAGGGTATATTCAGTAGATGCTTAAAGACCCATCATTTGCTATGTTTTGACTTGCGAATTTTCTATCGGTTACCAAAGTTGGTGAATCATTATGATTGACGAAAATAGTCGCTTAGCCGCAACTCAGGTTTTCAAACCACGGTCTTTATGATAAATCCAAATGGAGTTGTATGGTAAGATGGTCACCCCACATCATACATGTTTTCTAGGATTTAATGCTTTTAGTTGAACTTCACCTTGGGGCTGAGGTGGATTGTCAACAATATGGGTTGGACAAGAGTGTTAGAGGCAAAATCTCATTTTCTGTTGATTGTAATGCTTTGGAATGACACCTTGCACTCCGTGGGTGAGGCAAGCACATGCATATTGGCAGAGTGCACACCACCATTGACACCGTTTGATATTTGCCAATGTTTTGCTCCTTGTTATTCATCATGTATGTTGCTCATGATTCTTGTGAAGCTCTTTTCTGTTGTCAGGATATGTCTAATGAATAATGCTTACTATGTTGAAAATTATTACCTATGTTTATGCTTATGATGAGATAAAATGCTTTTGTTGCATATGCATTCCATGGTTGGAGACCTTGGTTATGAACCTCCAGGACCTGGAGGTTACCACACCAGCTTGGAGACCCCACACCTCATGGGGTGGATGAGGGTTGGGTGGGCACCAAAGGGTGTCATTATAGTTATGCTCGGCATAAGCTATGAATGAGATTTCTGGCTTTTTATTTATTTGAAATTGCTAAGACGTTTTGACATGCATGCATTTGACATTGAATGGTTTTCGATTTTTTTTTTTTGGAAAACATTGAACTGCTGTTGTCTATTTGCAAATGAACTAATGCTATGAGATAATCTTGTGCTTTCATACGGTGTCTTTTCGTTTGGTTGTATTTACGTAATCTTTGAACACATGTTCTTGCCATTGTTTCCATAGATTGCTAGGTGATTATTTTAGTTAGCAATTTACTCGGGGGAATAACACATGATCTGGATGTGCCCATGCAAATACTCAGAAGACCACTCTCACAGGATCATTTGCTAGAGCACTTTTGGTGATGTAGTAAGAAGTCTTATTCCCATGCTATATTTCGTAGCTAGGCCCTTGAAGATTATTGTATGAATCTTGCATATTTAGGCGAAGCCCCAAGGCAGTACTCGCTAGGAACCCTACTCGGATTATGTTCTTATTATCAGTAAGACCCTGTGCTACGTCACAGACATAGTTTACACAAGTTATTCAAATTAATTCACTTTGGTGCTTTCTTTTATCTGGAGCGGCAGAGGAGACAATAGCTTGATTCTATTCTCTATGTTTGCATTGTCCCTCTTGTCTGGACCGAGTCAGGAAGGACTAGAAAAGGAGTGAACGGATGACCACCAATTCAAATATTTATAAGTCGGAACACGGAACCCCATGTGTCGCTGGGATACTGTTGGGGTGATCACAGGGCCAAGTGCCGAATGTGTGTTACACTTCATATTGAATTGTGTATGTGGAATGTTCACTCTCACATTATGTCTAGGATCTGCATTCTGTCAAGTGTCTTGTTTGTGTTTCCATATAAGCATGTTTACGGGAGGTTTTCTCGGTTGAGTATTGTCGTTTTGATCTGGAGTGTGTAGCAGTATTTTAGCTTGCACATAGCCTGGGTATTGCAGCACTGCGGGGTATCTTCACTCGCATCGATGCTCTTGGCTGTGACATGGATTTCTGCTCAAGAGTTCTCTATCAGTTTATTTTGTTGTGGCATCCTGTTCCTCAACATGTACGTACTGTTACTAAAATTAGATGCAGTGTCAAAGTTCTCAATGCCAAGTTACTAAAATTAGATGCAGTGTCAAAGTTCTCAATGTCAATCCTATGTGATAAATGCATTTTTATGTAGTAGTGTGCTAGGTTTTGTTGATCAAGACATGTTCGGGTCAAAGATATATTAAATAATCAACATGAAGGCTCATGATTGCTGTGCATCGCTTGATGCAGAGGCAGGAAGCTTGTCCTCCTCTTTGAAAAAAATGAGATCACATATTCATTAAATATATCAATCCCAGGTGGTGTTTAAGTATTTCAGCTTCAGTGCTTTGCTAATACATGTCAGGGGTGAAGGTAGTGGAATCCAACTGCCTCCCTAGAATTTTGCAGTTATCTTTGCAAAGAATTCACCTGATGTTGTTGGGCATAGCGAAGGTGTAATTGGCTAGATATTGTTACGCGCTTCTAGTCATTCGCCTTTTTGCTCATATTTTTGTGGCCACTTGCAAATCATTTCCTTTGATTTTCGTAGTTTTACTTCTTTTTCAGTAGGAAAGATGTACAGTTTTGGTATTCTTTGAGTCTTTGGCCTGGATTTGTGTTATTTTTTCGTGTTCTTCTTTGCAGCTCAACTTTTCAGTTTTCTTTCGGTCAATCTTCTTTGTAGCTCTGTTTTTCGGTTTCTTTACCTTTTGGTTTCTTCTAGTACAAGTGCATTTGAATGCTACCAAGAAAGTGTTTCACTTCATTTGTTGATACTCAGTTGACGCAAATCCTGAACAATTTATGCATGTTGACCTGAAGTTTCATGTTGTTTCAAGTTTTCAACTCATAGTTTAGCACTAGCGGTGAGAGGTTATAGGAGTACATAAGTGCATATCTTCAGTTGATTGTTCTCGCTTTCTTTTGTCATGTAGGCACCCACTGCTGACATCTTCGCTGGGGTGAAAGCAAGGCGAGGGCACAGAGATATCAATTTTGTTGAAGCGCGAGCGGCGGAGCTGTAGCGTCGGGGATAAATTTAAGATCAAGGGATCGTGACATAGGAGAGAAGGGGAGAGATAATTGAGAGGTGCATGAATCTCTAAGCAAATCATAAGTGCTTACAAGACAAAATTAATTATTTGTTCGATGAGTTTTATATTCAAAACCATATACTCCTCCCTATGCCTTTTGTTTAGCCGCCATTGCTCTTTTTCTCTGATGTATCTTTGCCCATGAATTTGACTAACATACATGAGACATGTCTGATAAAAGTTACTATTAGAAATTATTTCTATTACAAAACATTTGTTATAAAGTTTTTAGAATATAACCCACACTTTGTTGGTCAAATTTGTTTTCAAAGTGGAATTTTGAAATGTGCTGTGTCATGTAAATAGAGACGGAGTAAGTAGGCATGAGAGGTCGTCTACGTATCTGCATATGCCATTGGATGTACTAAAAACGGATTTAGAAGTCTCAAATGCAAGGGTGAGAGCAATTAGGACAAACCGCTAGTGGACGACTGTTACGAGCGGGTGAGAACTATGTCTGGCCATGTTAATTAGTGGCAAAAGAGGGAATGGAGTGCAGAAGCATCAGCAGCCCAAAACCAAACGCTTTAACAAGCCGCTGGCGATGCTAGGCTTTTCTTGGACAATTTGACATCGACAAAGGAAGGATCTAAAGAAACAACGGATCGAAAACTTTTGGAGGAACTTCAGAAAATTTTATGTTGTGTGTTACTTTCTACAATGTTTAGAAGATCACGCGTCAAATTTATAGATTTGCCGCGTTACGTTGGGGAGACTTGTATAGGATCTGCACTTTAGGTGCAATCGTAGGATCATGTCACAAAAACCGTATTTACAAATTGTTAAAAAATCTGAAAAAATTACACAACATACCTGCGGGTTGTTTCTACAACTAAAAAAAATTCAGCTCAAAATTTGATCTACAGTTAGAGAAACAAAAAGGCTAAATTATACTGTGAATAGTGTCAGGTTTAAGTGAATAGCAAATTTTCTCTTTTTTGCCTCTCTAAGTATAGGTCGAATTTGAAACAGAAATTTTTTGGTGTTGCATATATAATATAGATATGTGTTGTCAATTTTTTTGAGAATATTTAAACATGTTTTATCCATTCAAAAAATTAATGTCATAAATCCTATCTAAAGCTAGATCTTACCCATGTTGCCTCCGCGTTTTATGTTCCGCATGATAGAATGGATGCCATTTTCTTTCTTGCCTTTGAAACATCATTACAAATCGTCGACTGTCTACAATTGTTACTGAAGGTGAAGTGTCATGGAAAATATCCATTTGCAGCCGGATGAGATCGGTGCACGCCATCATGTGTAGTCAAAGGACCCTCGCGACACACATAAATCAACAACTTGATCATCATATCATAATCCTGCGCGCCTCACCTGAATTTATCTATCTTTGTGTTTATTCTACCTTCTTTGCCTGCTTTTCTGGTTAAGTGTCCATGGAAGATTAGAAAAATAGCACAACACAAAACAACTCAGCAACCACAGCTGAGCCTAATGACAATTGTCATGGGGTTGGTTGTCCTCATTCTTTAGTCCTGGACCATGCAGCTCATTATTTTATCCTCATTTTTTATCTTTCTCTTCATCACTAAGTAATGGTGGTCTGATGTAGATTTTTCTAATAATTTTTTGTTATGTAAGAAAATGTATCTCCGTCACATCTATATTGTGCTACCAATATGAACGAGCTTGTGCAGTCAATCTAAACTTCATCTATGTTGTCCAAAGGCTCACAATTTAATACAGACCATTAAAAATCAACTTAAGTAAGTCAAGTAATTGCATTAATTAGCTCTACGGTAAAATTCGTACTATTTGCTCTCCTCTAATGCACAATCAAGAACCCCTCACGCTAGGTTTTATCACACTATGTTATGTCTTTATGCTGGACACCGACAAGCAATTGGAGCATCATAACTTTGTGAGTAAACAATGTACTGTAATTAGCTACGACATGGGTTTGAGTTATGGGTCCTATGATGTTAACTTTATGTATGATTGTCTCTAGGTCGATATTCATAATCATTCAATGATGATCTTCTCACTTTGTACTCTCACAAATCTTAGCTAATTTTTTTTAAATAATACACGAAAATTATTTAATTCCGGAAATATTACGCAAATTTTATTTTTTTCAAAAATAGAATCCAGTCGGTCGCGCCGAAGCCGACTGGTACTAATCGGTTTTGCCAAAACCGATTAGTGCTTGTCGTTGTTGGCCAAGCCGACAAGTCCATGCATGCATGCATGCAGGTACGTACTAGCTCGTACTCGGTGCATGCAGGTACGTATTAGCTGGTACTCGGTGTTGCTGTGGACGATTAGCCCCTTGTCGTCTTCGGCAAAGCCGACTGGCCCCACCTAATCGGCTTCAGCGAGGACGACAGGTCCCTCTGCGTCGGCAGCGACGTGCTGCATGCAGTACTCGGCGGCGACGTGGACGGGTGGGCCTTGTCGGTTTCGGCGAAGACGACAGGCCAGTACTCGTCTTCAGCAAAGACGACAAGCATGTACTCGGCATGGCCAAAACCGATTAGGGCCTGTCGGCTTCGGCTACGCCGACTGGATTCTATTTTTGAAAAAAATAAAATTTGCGTAATATTTCCAGAATTAATTAATTTTCGTGTATTATTTAAAAAAAATTAGCCAAATCTTAATGATCAGATAAAAACACTCTTGGCCTCGATGTAAAAATTATTTGCAATAGTTTCTTTTTTAGACTAAGGCCTCTTTGATTTGTAGTATTTTTACAGGATTTTCGTAGGATTGGACCCTTTGGTTTTTTCCCTTACAAAACCGTTTGATTCACACGAGAATTGTTCCTGTATGAACTATTCCTATAGGAATTCTCTAGTTTGTTTTCACAGGAAAAAATACATGATGTCAGAGCTCATGGAAATTTTTTGCCGGACAACAACGATTCCTTCATTGCAATCATATACGAGTTCCTTTGTTCATAAGATTTAACTTGGCAGGGCATCCAATCCTACACATTTCCTGTCCCTTTACTTTTTCTACCCCATGATTCAAAGGAGGCCTAATACTACAATAGAGGAATCTCTAAAATCTAAGAAGGACGATGCATTTCTCTCCACCCTTCCTCTCTCCTCCTATAAACCACTTCATTGATTTCTCCCAAAATTACATTCCTTCTTCCGCCAACGATCAATCGTCATAATTTACATTCCTTTTTCACCAACGACCAATCACCATAATTTACACTATTTTTTCCATCAATGACCATAATTTACACTATTTTTTTTCCACCAATGACTAACATTCCGTTTTGATGAATAAATTGTTACAGTTGTACAGTATATCATTTTTTTTACGACTTACAGTATATCATTACATGTGGGGCCCATGGCATCTTGTTGTCAATAACCCCAAAGCGTGTCGGTACAATCAAATATGGGTCAGTTACCAAATTTTCGGTGTGTTAAATCAGATTTACCGATCCTTTTACCTTCAAAGAAAAACAGAAAACCTCGGTGCCTGCCCGGTGCTAGTGGGACGGGCAGTTCACGAATCCACCTCGACGCCGCCGCCGCCGTCCCAAACCATAAAAAAGGAGACCCTCCACTCCCCCCCGCCGAAGACCCCGAACCACTCCGGTCTCCGCCGGCGAAACTCTCAGTAGAAGCGGCGGCGGCGATGGGGGAGTACGCGGGGGCGAAGACGTCGGTGTGGTGGGACATCGAGAACTGCGCCGTCCCCCGCAACTGCGACCCCCACCTCATCGTCCAGAACATCAGCTCCGCCCTAGCCACCGCCGGCCACGTCGGCCCCATCTCCGTCTCCGCCTACGGGGACACCAACGCCATCGCCCAGCACGTGGCGCACGCCCTCTCCAGCACCGGCGTCTCCTCCACCACGTCCCGCCCGGTACGGCCCCCCTGCTCCCTCTCTAAATCATCTACTCGTGGCGTGGCGATCCGCTTACCTCTCGCCAATGCATGTGGCTTGCGCCGGTACAGTGATGGGTATGGTCCATGGATCTGTCATAAATTTTCAGGATAAGTGTGGAATCGTAGGATTTTGCATAGAAGTTTCTTTGTCCTGGGGCGGGCTTGAGCGGATGGATCTGGATTGTGGGTTCTGCTGGCTTTGACGGCCTTCTCGTGGTGTTAGTGTGTGGGATCAGAAAAGGAATCGATTAATTTGTTGGTTGCATTGTTGGGGTTTTTCCATCTGATGATGGGGCGTGGTGATATTTGTGTGCATTTGCTCGTTGGCAGGTGACTGTTTTCTAAAGCGCATTTGGCCTCAGTCTGTAGCTATGTGGGAGTACTCAAGGCGGAGTCAGAGATGGTGACAATGGGAGCGGTGGAGACGGTGGAACGAGGGTAGAGGTTTAGGTTGGCGGCGCGTGGGTTAGGATAATAGTCGATTCATAGGATTTGTCTGGGTCAGAAAACACTTGATTAAGGTTTTGCTTATTGTTTTGTTTGACGCATTGTTGGGGGGGGGGGGGGGGGGGGGGGGGGGGGGGGGGGGGGGGGGGGGGGGGGGGGGGGTGGGGGTTTTCATCTGATGATGGGCTTAGGTGATATTAGTGCGCATTTGCTAGATGGCAGGCTGCTGTTTTTTTCTCTCTAAAGCTCTCTTGACCTCAACCTCTAGCCACATGGAGCATATCGAGGCTGACAATGTGGAGCGACGGAACGACGGTAAAGATTAGGTTCGTTGTGTGTGGTCAGGGTTGAGGCACCACGCCGTAGAAGAAACCTTTCCCCCCTGGGTTAGAGTCGATGGCCAGGGTAGCGGCAGACTGACCGGCGGTGTGGCTTGGTTAGAAATTAGAATGGGTCGGTGAGGTATGATGCAAGCTGGGGAAACAATGGTTGGGCGGGGTAGGAGGGCAGGTCGTGGGAGGAAAAGACGAGGAAGAGGCTAAGGTATAAGCAGGTCTTTGCTGAGTCTGATTGGTATGTGCCATGTAATCATGTGAGCCTTCGGTTGTAATGGTTGTGTTATGTTTTTTGCTATATGATTTTCGGAAGTCTAAAGTCTGTTTTTCTTTTGAATTATATTGAGCTGCCTTGATTGTCCCAAGGTGCGTGCTCTGAAATGTTAGGATACGAATACTTGACATTTTTCTTACGTAAATTTAAAAGGAGGGATGCATAGTTTTTCTGGTTTGTTCTGTCGATTCTTGATCTGGTGCTATTGTTGGACATGTGAAGCTTTCACTGGAGGCTTTCTCGAGTTATGTTAGTTTCTGGCTTCCTGCACACCTCAAAATACATTTCCATCTCATGGGATAGAATTGACTAGAACTCTATCACAGTAACTCATTGGTGTATTGTACCAGTTGGGAGAAATCATTTTTGGGTTTATTACGAATCGATTATAGAATACCAACAATATAAAGTGTTCTTCTATGTATGCCAAACTTTGTAACCTGACCCTTCGTATGCCTGTAAATACTATATTGGATCATTAAAAAATTTAGAGTGCAGCATTGGGTATAAGACTGAATGAAATATATTTTTAACAGAATGTTGTATGCCTGAAAAGTAAGATGTGGTTTCTCTGTGACTCGTAAACTAAGATTTTATTTGATTTTTTCTTAGAATTTTTCTTGACATCCAAATAAGCAAGGGTTGATTACGAGCTTGTGTGTATCTCGAGAATTAAACATGTGTGTACTCGAGAAATAGTGAAAGAAAGTTCAATTCTTCATTAAGTGGGCGTCTTGTTATGATTATATTACCATTTCCATCTGTCGGATCTGCATGTCTTCTTATTTCTTTTTTTTTCCAACAATTGCAGCATTAAAGATGCAAGTGATAAGAAGATCTTGTTGACATGCTGTCTGGGCTATTGACAACCCCTCCGCAGCAAATTTCTGCTAATCTCTGGTACAGGGACTTCTCTAATGCTCTTCATAAGCTTAAGATGAAGCGGTACACAATATTATTACACAACCCCAAATGTGTCTCAATCACTCACCGCTGCTGCAAAGAGTGTTGGGCAATGGAAAAGCCTTGTGGCTGGAGAACCACCATTAGCACAGTCACCATACATAAGCAGCATATCAAGTGGCAATAAGGATGATGTGGACGCGTCAAATTCGCCAGACACAACTCAAGATACCAACCCTCAAGTGCAGGTACTTCTCAGCGTGATCATCAAAATGGTGGGAATGGAAAGGCAATAAGCAATTTAAAGCTAAGCAACCTCGAAAAAACCAGACTGACAGTGTATCTAAACCAGCAAGCAAAAAGGAAAATTCAGTTGATGGAGTTACCGATAATTCTGAAGGTAGCACTGCTAACCAGCCAAGTCAGACTTCTAACCACATCATCATTCTGAGGGTGGTGGGGCAAAGGTGAACCAGATGAGTAAACCAAAAACCCACCCCTTTTCGTGCCTAAAAAGCCAGAAAAATCTTCTCATTCCAATCAAAATAGTGCTCCCCACGACTATTTTGGTAGTAAGAAGTCTGTGTGTCAACTGAATCTGCACCAAAAAATGGTGCTCCTGATTCTGGCATTGTAGGGGTGGCCTTCATCCAAAACACCAGAAGCAATCCTCTCAGCGCCAAAACCCACAAAATTCAGCGCCTCCTCGTTCCTTATAGGGATCTGGTAATTTTCACACGTCAAAATATACATAGAAGCAGTTCATTGCCACCACAAGGCGGCAAAATGTTGTTCCCACCGCACCATTGCAGTCCGGGCCAAGTGCTCCTCCTTATCATGCCCAACCAGTTAATTATCCTGATATGGTGGATTGAATATTTCTGGATACCCTGTAGGAGGTCACAACAACCAAGGTTTGAATACCAACTACATCCAAACCAGTTCTGGTGCTGTTCAACCTCCTTACAGTAATGGTTATGGTTACAGACCTCCAACTCCACCTAATGTATCCAGCAACATGCAAAATGCTGGACAATGGGGAGTAAACACCGGATGTCCACAGCCATCTTCTGACTCTCAAATTCTTATAAAAAATATCTTAAGTGCTTTGGAAGTATTGAAGAACAGAAGCTTCCACCAACAGAACAGATATAATCAGATTGCATACGTTATGGAGGTGCCAATCTGCCAAATTTTGATGTTAAGAAGGCTCTTGAACTTGGGATTCAGCATCAAGCCATCGTCACAAAAAAGTTAGGATCAATGTCATTTTTCTGGGAAAGATGAAAATCTCTGGAAATGCGTGAATACATTGGATACCAATGCAAAATTCCAAAAGAGACACTAGATACTGTTCAAGGTACATATCTCTGCCCGTGGTTGTTCTGCGATAAAGAAGTCTCGATCCAGGTGAGGCCCGACACCGAGTAATATGTCTTAACTATTCTGTATTTTTCTTGAATGTGTTGAGTATTTACATTTTATTTGGTTGTAGGTATGAAGCGCAGCTCTTTTAAAGAAAGCTTGCCTGAAACATCTTGCCCTTGAAGTTATCCAGCTTTCGCATACGGTAACTGATAAAATGAAGTGGTTTGTTCCCCACTCTTTCAGCTGGCAGCCGTTGTCAATGAACATAATAGTGGCTGATGCTACTCCAGCTGCTAAAGGAAAATCTTAGCCTTGGCACATTCCTCAGATCAAATTGGATGGGCACTTTGAGTTCTGGTTATCTGGTATCGTGGCTCGTCTTCATTCTGACAATAATTTCTTTGAAAATAGATATATCGCGTCGCTAGTGGGAGTCAAACTGTCATATGCTACTGGTTCTGTTCCTAGTAGTACAACGAAGGGAGCAGCTGAGGTTATGGTTTTACTGTTACGAGGATAATACTTCTGTTCTGTCACTTAATTGGTTCTGCAACCAAAGACTCGAATGGGACACGAAGGGTTATTTCTTTTGTTCAGGCAGATAATCGTGCCTGATATGGATATGACTCTCTCCGCTCTTCCCCAGTGAGCTGAAAATGCATGCCTGAAATAACGGTAGTTGGTTTCAACCAAGTCGGTGGTAATGATTAAGAAGCTGCTCCTGTTCAAAAGGTGTTCAGTGAAGCACGTTATATTGCCTCGGTGGTTACAATCTTGTATTGGGAACTTAATGAAAGCAACCTTTATTGTTGCTCCTGGCACATGGCAGTAGTCTGAAATGCGTTCGAAATGCCTTCAGCATAGTAACTGCCTTGCCAGACTTGTCATGCTGTGTGTGTAGATACTTCTGCTGCCTTCCTAGCTGTAAACCCAGATGCTGGGTCGTCCTGTAATCATAAACAGTTACTTTCAATGCAATTTCTCTGCAAGTCGTTTTCTTGCTAGAGATGCTGGTATCATGTAGTCCCGTTAATGCTGTGGATTGCATCGCCCGTGCTGATTGGCACCTTGTCACAATGAGCTGTTGGTGATCTAGCCTCACATGCTCGGCCAATTTATTATTTTTCATGCACATATAAATATGGAGTAAGTTAACCGGAAACCACAATGGAGGCCAATACATCTAAATAGCATCAATCTGGCGAATTATTTAAGTACTAGCGGCTGGTCTCTTGCCTTACATTAACCAAATCGCCTCCATCTATTGATAAAAAAGGCCACACTTCTATGTCAATTCCCACTAAACTGAATGGGTCTATGAAATCCTAAAAGTTTTTTCTCCAGAGTAGGCAAGCGAACTACATATCTTTGCTTTGAAATCACAAACAGTGATTGGTGCTTTTATTCGGTGCAGATATTGTTTAACATCTGTACAATGTAACACACAGTTCTTCTCTCCTAGACAGAGCACAAATGGCACTCCACTACGGTAGAAATGGGTTCTGAGAGGAACAAACTTCCTTTTGCCGCTGGTATGCCCTTCATAATACAAAAATGAATAACTCAATCAGCTGTAAGAATGTCAAATCTTCACAAAAATCGTCGAGAAAGCGAAGTATGGTTTACCTTGAAGCGCTGTAGGAACCAAAGGAAACCGCGGCACAAATGATGAGCAGGAAGGGGGCTTTAACAATGTCCTATTGATCTTCCGTATCCCCTTGGAGCACCATACCTCATTACATGTACTGCATTTCATGCAGATCTGTCTCATCAGCTACAGAACATGAGCAACCATATGCATATGTGAAACCAAAGTTACCTTCCATCCTACTGCCAGATCTCGGCCTACAAACCGCAAGGACATGTCTAATCCCATCGATAAATCAAATTAAGTGCCGTCTGGTATCGGAAAACCAAAGGTTCATGATCAAAGTGAAGTAACATACCATCCTTCAAACAAGAATATGCTTCCGATACTGCAAAACACACACACAGATAAGTACTTGCGGATTACAAGTGGGTAATAAATCAAATTCGTAAAATGCATTGCGATCATCGCACGTGAAACCACATTCGAAACTACTGTAAACGGAGTATTTAACATTCAAGTTGTGAATTGGTAAAGCTAAATTCTCGTGTAATTAGCTTTCCGTGGCCCAGCCAAGCCACAGAACATGAACATCACGAAGCCGAAAAGTTCTTCACCGTGATTAATCTGTACCTGACCTGCTTGAATTCGACTCGGCTTGAGGCTTCTGGTGCGTCGGGACACGATCAGGATGGGACTCCATCACCATTCTCCTATATGCAGCCTAACCTGCATCAGCAAATTAGGAGCGCGTGAACTCAAGGCTCGGGGATATGCACCCCGTTTGCTGAAATCCACCAGAATTCGCTTGAGAGATTACGCGCGGGAGCAAGAACCAGCCAGTAGAAGCCATCCTGAGATGACTCGGGGTTGGGGATTCGAGGAGGGAGGAGGAGCGAGAGAGGACGGGGAGAATTGGGGGGGAGAGATACCTCGGAAGGGGACGGCCGTGAGTAAGCAGGGAAGCCCAGAAGCTCCATGGCCTCGCTGCTTCTCATCTCTCCCTTCCTTCCTTGTGCGGTTGTGCCGGACTAGCCGCGGCGGTTGGCGGCGGCAGCGGCGACGACGGTGGGGTTGGTCGCGGTAGGCGCAGCGCACGAGCGAAGCAGCAGCGACGGCCGCTCCACGTATTTGCTACGCGCTTCCTCCTACGTGGCACCCTCCTGGCCGCCAGATCTCGTTTCAGCCAATCGAACGGACGAGACACTCTCTGAGCCGTCACGGTCACAGCGTGCGACAACCAAAGTCGAACACTTCGCCGCCGCGAGAGAAGCTCTTCACCGATGCGCGCGCGTGTGGGAGCGGCGGCCGTGCGGCCGGAGCACCTGGCGGCGCACGCGCGCCTCGTCAAGTCGGCGGTGTGGACGTCTTCGTCGTCACCACCGTCATGCGCGCCTACCTCCGCGCCGCCCTCCCGCTAGCAGCCCTGCTCGCCCTCCGCGGCCTCCTCCCGCGCGCGCCCCGCATCCTCGCCAACTCCTTCTCCCTCTCCCTCGCCCTCCAGGCCTGCGCCGCCTCAGCCGCCTCCGCGCTGCCCTCGCCCTGCAACCCTGCCGCTCGGCGCCTCGCTCCACGCGCGCGCGCTCAGGTCCGGCTTCGCCGCCGCCGACATCTTCGTCCGCACCGCGCTCGTCGAGATGTACGCCAAGGCGGGCCGCGCGGAGCTCGCGCGCGCCTCGTTTGACGAGGTACCCCCGCCGGGACGTGTTCTCTGCAACGTCATGCTCGCGGCCTACGTCTCGCGCGGGGAGGTCGCCGAGGCGAGGAAGGTGTTCGACGGAATGCGGGAAAGGGACCTGGTGTCCTGGAACACGATGATCCACGGGTACGTGGTCAGTGGGAGGTGACATGGCGAGGGAGATCTTCGATGGGACGGACGACAGGGACGCCTTCTCATGGAGCTCGATGATCTCCGCGTACGCCAAGGGCCGTCGTCCAAGGAGGCGCTGGAGCTGTGGAGGGAGATGCGTGTGGCAGTGGTTGCGCCAGACTGCATCACCATGGTGAGCGTTCTCTCGGCGTGCGGAGACATGGGGGCGCTGGCCATTGGTGCAGAGGTACACCAGTTCGTGGAGAGCAACAGGGTTGAGGTAGACGTGAAGCTCGGTACTGCTCTGGTCGACATGTATGCCAAGTGTGGTGACATTGAGAACTCACTGAGAGTGTTCCGCACCATGCCAGTGAAGGACGTGCTTACTTGGAGCTCAATGGTTATTGGGCTAGCCAATCACGGACTTGGCCATGATGCTCTTAGCTTGTTCTCGGAGATGATATCGGAAGGGCTGCAACCAAATGGGATCACCTTCATTGGAGTTCTTATAGCATGTAATCAGTTGGTCTAGTGAGTGATGGCAAGAAGTATTTCAGCTCAATGAGCAACGTTCATGGTGTGGCGCCAAGGATTGAGCACTATGGATGCAGTGATCTTTTGGGGCGCGCAGGCCATGTTGAGGAGGCAATGGAGCTTATCAGGAGCATGCCTTTTGAGCCAGATGCAGTTATTTGGAGAGCACTTCTTGGAGCTTGTCGCATCCATAAGAATGTGGAGATTGCAGAGGAAGCTATGGCCAGGTTTGAGGGTGTTGGATCCTCTTGCTGATGGACACTATGTGTTATTGTCAAACATATAGCACAAGCAAACTCATGGGAAGGTGTTTGCAGAAATGAGAAAACAATTAGGAGGGAGAACATTCAGAGGGTTCCCGGAAAAGTTCGATCGAATGGGAGAACACGGTTCATGAGTTTGTTTCTGGTGATAGATCGCATCCGAGGTTTGGGGAGATCTACAAAATGTTAGAAGAGATGATGGACGGTTGAGACAAGCAGATATAAGCCAATGACAAGCTTGGTATTGCAAGATATTGATGAGCAATCCAAGAAGCAAGCATTGGCTGAACATAGTGAGAAGTTAGCCATTGCTTTTGGGCTGCTGACCACCCCTGCAAGGTCAACTCTTCGAATAACAAAAAATCTCAGGGCTTGTGAAGACTGCCATTCAGCCATTAAGCTTATATCCTTGGTATATGACCGCAAGTTGGTTGTTAGAGACCGGAACCGTTTCCATCATTTCAGTGAAGGGCAGTGCTCATGTAAGGATTACTGGTGATGAATCTACAAGATTTTACCAGAACAACTTCTGGTGTAGCAATTTCTCATTCGTGCCCTGCAAGTAATCTGAACTTCTGATTACTTTATTCTTTTAGTTGAGCATGCATCTGAAAAGTACACTGGAAGTAGATCACTTATCACGCTTTCCTTCTAAAAGTCATGGAGGCCATTTATAAGCTGAAGAAGCATGACAGAAGCTTGCATTCCAGTTTGAGTACATAACTTTGAAAAGAGGAACAAATATCAGGTAGCTCTTATATGTACACCTCAATTGTTTACATCGTATTTAATATAATCAGTAGCAAAATTTTGATCATGGAAGTATCCAAGAGAAATATTTTTCCTTTTCTGTAGATGGCCATACATTCATTTGTGGTGCCTTGCAGCTTTGATTATTTACAACTTAGGTTTACAAAATTCTTACATGGTGCCTAAAGGGTCCTCTTGTTAAAATGGGAGGCCCTTTTACCTAGTGGGCTCTTGCTAAAGAAGAAACAGAGAGATCGAGGGAGGGTGTCAAAAGCTACTGTTAAATCGATATAGCTCTTGTCTCATACTATCCTTCCTCAAAAGTTGCTGGCTTTTGCATATTCCCAAGTCATCTGAGAGTGTGGTCACACACCTGCAGCAATAATGCCATACATGATGAATCACAAATCAAATTTGGGTTTTTGCGCTGTATGTGAAATGCCCAAGAAAATGAACAAATGATTTGAGAAAGACTCGGCAAGGGATGAAGAAATACCTGTCTGTATAGGGAACAGTCTCCAGACGACCTTTAAGCTCAACAACATAAAGAGATTCATTGATCTCAAATACCTGGAATCACAGTACAAAAATGTTAACAAGCAGCAACGTCAATTGGAACACCTTGCATACCATGCTGTGTTGTGTTACTTTTCTTATCCAAAGTGTATTTCATGTGCATCTTAAATATGATATAAGTACCTCAGCAGAAATTAATAACGATCCATGCCCTCTTGGATTTGTTGGTCCCTTGCGTTCCTGGATCACTCTTAGCTGTAGGACATGATAATAAACTTTCAGCATCATCAATTCAAAAAAAAAGTTTCAACATAATTCTTTTGAATAATAAGTTTTAACATCATGCACTGCACATGAGTAGAGTAGGTTGTTATGTGTCATAGACAGATCAGAGGCCACTAACCTTGCCATTGTTTCTCTGACTTGGAAGCCCATGTTTGTGACATTGCTTTCTATCTTCTCAAATAGATAAGGGGAATGGTTCGATGCAAATCTGATTTTCCTTTCCGAGACATCCTGCAAAAAAGGCGCGCATCTAACTTTAGTGGAATGTCACTACTAAAATTAAGTTTTGTATCTCCATGGCTCCATAGTTCGGACATAGAAATGACCCATTAAGGACATGTACATAGTGTGCTAAAAATTGTTTCACTCAAACAGTAGAAGCTGATTTATTCAGTTGTTTGAACTGGAATGTGTTTGGTAGGTCATGGTTAAGGAAAGCAATTGTACTAATGTCACACTGCCGGTTTTGACCAGGATCAAATCAACCTGCCCTATGAGCACCCCTACATGCACATGAATAGGACAATGATTTGTGGCTTTGCCAATCACTGGTTGCTTTTGTTTCTTCTATCTCTTAACATTATTGGTGTTCGCTATCCTTATGATCTAGCTTTTCCTTAATGCTTAATAGTAGTAATTTTGAGAAAGTAGAACCCGCAAACAGACACTAGCAAGTGGGAAGAAGAAACAAAGATTGGACTCACCTCTTTCTCGAAAAATCCGGATAATCAAGGCAGGAGGACATTCCAATGAGTTGAAAAGCATTCATCTGGTTGATTGCAGGGTTGTCTAAATGTCTTTGTGCTTCAGAAAAATCAGATGAAGTTCAGTCTTTGCCACTCAGTAAAAGTTAACGCTTGAGATTATAACAAAACTGCATATCACAATAGGCTACCTCGTCATCTGGGGGTTGTCATCACCAATGTGGTTATCGTCATCATCATCAAATGGCACAGCCGGAGTATACTTTGATGAACCAACTATGTGCCCTTATTCCATCCATTCCAAAGCGGGTAATGGGGTAGGATCCAGGATTTTCCGCAGTATATCTGGGCGCCTGGCGAAAGCCATTTAGGAATATGAACAGTCCCTTCAGAATCTGAGAATAATATCACATTGTGAGATTGGCTGCAGGAAAAAGACCATATTTTGATAATGTTAGCCTCGATTCCTTGCTTCATACCTTCTGGTAAAGGACAACCATATTGTCGTCATCAAATGGAAGATTGCCTGTAAGCATTACATAGAGGATAACACCACAGGACCATATGTCTGACATGGAGCCATCATAACCTCTGTTGAGAAGGACCTACATATACCATTATCAGAAATTCTATCTCCATAGAACCATGAATCAATAGTAGGTTCAGACCCATAGCAAATAATATTAGTTCTTACCTCAGGTGCTATGTAGTTAGGGCTGCCACATGTTGGATGCAGTAATCCATCTTTCTGAAAAGTGGCTTTATTTTAGACGCCAGAGAAATAATTCAGCTTAATTTGACCCAAAAGGAAATACCATACCCATTGATTCTTTGGAAAGGCACTTAGTCCAAAATCAGAAACCTTTATGTTCCCTTTTGCATCAACCAGGACATTCTCTGGCTACAGAAGGTGCAAAGAATGACAAGTCTTAATGATGCATCCATTTGGGTAATTCCTTGTTATTTGGTATCAAAAGGCGAAAACTCTCAGAAGTTAAGAGCAGCGATTAGTATGGTGAGTTACCTTAAGGTCCCTATGATAAACACCCTTCTCATGGCAGTAGCTTACAGCATCTATTAGCTGCTGGAACAGTTTCCTCCCTTCTTTCTCTGACAGCTTGCCCTTTAATGCCTGTCATGCATTAAGGAGTGTTAGAATTGCATATGAAAACCTTTTTAAAACTCTGGAGTTTGCTTCATTAGTTCCTGAAGCATGCCTAGTTCAATTAGAGCATAAGGAAAAATCCTTACGATTTTCTCAAATAGCTCTCCTCCGTTTACATACTCAAGACCATGTATATCTTGGTCTTGCTCGCTGAAACCTGCAGAAGAGGGGAGGAAACTGTCACACACTCAGGCCGGACAAGGGCAATGTGGGCGTTGACAGTCGATACAGAAACGCATGACTGCTAAACTTTTTTTCTGAAATTTGAAACAATTAATTCCGTTTCTCACAGAATTTACGTTTTAGGTAATCAAATTTTCAGTGGCGGAGATGGCCTCAGCTTCTTTGGCTGGTACTGCATCTCCTATAGATAGCAGCTCTATTTTTGTCATTAATAAATTCGGAAATGCTTCCTTCAGCGTGCAAGCAATCACTTTCCAATCTTACAGATTGCAAGAGGAAAGCCTAACGTGGAGCTTATCCATTAACGCAACTAGTTGTTGAAAACCAAGTTACTTATCCCATAAAATATACTTTCATCTAGCTTGTTTGGCACTTATCCTCTACGCATTGCTGGAGTATATGATACGTGCAGCCTTTCGTGTTTTCTTTGCTGTGCAGGACCAAGAGTTGCCTGAAACACATAATAGATAACTACACGTCTGCCCCAATTATTGGGTTCATTTTGGGCATCCATTTGGTGGCTTCCGGATTGCGCAGTATATTTGTTAACCAGCTCCGTCAAGAAGCATGTCACTGTCGACCGGCGTGGCAGACATTGGCCGCGGATCTTCAGAATCTACGGCTGAGATGGCACGCAAGCGTCATGCCTGTTGCATGATCTCAAGTATCATAATGCCCAAAGGGATATGCATATGCAGATTCGATGTGACAGCCTACGGTCTTGTTTTTTGTTACACGCGACAATACTGGATGCGAGCCAATTCGAATTCATCGTCCTAATATAAATACTACTCCGGGATCTTGCCGTCTCCCCGGCTTCGGCTGGGTAGAAAATTTAGTTTGGCTGGTTGCCTGGGTGTTCATTTGTCTACACGGATGTTTTTTTTTTCCAGGACACACAACCAATGGTTGCTGTCATCGCATTAAGATTGGGACATGTCGCAGTCAAAGAAAAGGAAAACAACTCCATTTTAGATGCAAGGCGAGTCCTTGAAATAAAACAAATTGATGTTTTTTTTCGACAGGAAAAATAGAAGAATTGATGCTAGCCGTACTTGATTGGAGGTTCAGACCGGCAACTTCAATGGCACAGCATAGCTGGGGCGGGCAATCACGCAATTTTCGCTCATATACACACCCTACATGCTACCCAACGACCCCATTGGTGTTTTCAGGTTTCAGCCCCCAAGAATATTCAGCACCGAGAACAATCAAGAAGAAAGCAGAGAAGAGTAGAGGGAATCTGCCGAGCTATGTGGAACTGGATTCAAAGACGTCAGATGCGGGGGAGCTCACCTCGTAGAGGCGGACGACGTTGG